>PVKA01013732.1:9062-54359 GCA_004027165.1 Ctenomys sociabilis | reverse complement strand
ACTTTGTAGCTCAGGCTGGTCTCGAACTCACAACAATCCTCCTACCTCAGCCTCCGGAGTGCTGGGATTACAGGCATGCATCTGATCTTTTATATCAGGTAGTATTTGTTTTATAAAGTTGGATTTGCTAGTATTTGGTGCATATATAGTTGTATCCTTCTATTTAATGCTTCCCTTAACCAATATGTAGTGACTTTTGCATCATCTTATTAATTTTGCCTTGAAAAAAGGATAGCTGGGGCCGGGGGGATGGCTCAGTGGAATAAGTGCTTCCCTGGCAAGCACAAAGGCCTGAGTTCAATTCCCAGTTCCACCAAAAAAGAAAAAAAGGATAGCTACCCCAGCTGACATTGGGATTCTTGTTGTATGAAATATTGTTTTTTATTCTCTAACTTTTAGTCTTTGAATTTCTTTTACTTTTTCTTCCTTCATTCCTTTTCTTCTTTCTTTCTTTTTTTTTTTTTTTTTTTTTGAAGTACTGGGCATTGAACTCAGGACCTTGCACTTGCCAGGGAAATGCTTACTCCACTAAGCCATCTCCCCGGCCCCCATGTGTTTCTTTTATTCTACTCCTAATTCTTGCTGTGTAGCTTATGAAGGATAGTGAATTTGTATGTCAAATTCCAGCAGAGTGAGTTGGCCCTTTGAGCCAATCACAATTCAACCCTCTTTTTCTGAAAATAAGACCTAGCCAGAAAATAACCCACTTCTAAAACTAGAGATCAAACAATGCTATATCCTATCCAGGGATGATGGTGCACGCCTATAGTCCCAGCACTCAGGAGGCTGAGACAGAAGGAGCACTGAATTTGAGGTCAGCCTGGGCTACGCGATGAATTCAGGGGAATTACCTAGTAAAATCCTATGTCAAAAGACAAAAAAAAAAAAAGAAAGAAAGAAAGAAAAAAAAAAGTGAAGCTAGCCCAAATCATATCCTTGTCATGCCTGCATTACTGAGTAGCTACAAGACAGTAGTGATGGCAGGTAAGGCATGGCTGATTAGAGCTAATATTTCTTATGTCTAGTTTTCGAAATTGATTATTTTCTGGCTAGGTCTTACTATTCAGGAAACAGTCCTCATGGAAAGCAGAGTGGGGCCCTCAAATGTGTCTCCTACAGAATAGCCAGGCATGATGATGCCTGTCTGTAATCCCAACACTCTGGAAGCTGAGGCAGAAGGATCAAACTTCAAGCCCAGTCTAAGCCATTTAGCCATTTATCAAAGGGCTGGGGATGGAGCTCAGTGCAAAGGCCCTGAGTTCAATCTCCAATGAAGATTTCATTTATAAAATATCTTGTACCTGTTTGTGATTTCATTTTCAAGTGTTCCGAAGTATTTTCCCCTTAATGATCAAAGATAGTCTTGGTTATTAGAGGAATAAATAAAGTTTTTAAAAATCTCTTTTCCTTCCTGGGTATGGTGTACCTTTATTCCCAGCTACAGGAGGATTCTTTGTATCCAGGAGTTTGAGGCCAACATAAGCAATACAGCAAGGGGGTGAAACTTATCTAAGAAAAAAAGTAGCCTCATGAGTGATTATTTTTGGTAGCTTAGAACAAAGTTTCTCCAAGTGTAGTTCATGGTCAAATATCACCATCACCTAAGAACTTGTTAGAAATGCTTTTTTGTTTTGATCCCAGGGCCTTCTCGCTGACCTACATCCACAGCCATTTTTTATTTACAGATACATTCTTGCTAAGTTGCCCAAGCTAGGCTTGAACTTGGGATTCTCCTGCCTCAGCCTCCAAGTATCAAGATTACAGTGCTGTCTTCCCAAGCCCAGCTAGAAATGCAAATTCTTGGGCCCACTGCAGGGTGAGCCCAGGACACTGTACTGGATCTACCTTCCTAGAGATTCTGAGGCTAAGCTCAGTTTGAGACCTACAGGCTTACAATGTGTCACTCCAGGTCCTTCTGTGTGACAGGCACTTAAGTATCTTGAATGCCCCTCCCTCCTCCTTCATCTCCTTTGCTTGCTTTTCCTTTGTAATATTCTAAGCCACAACAAAACAGTATAAAGGCGCTGGGCGTGGTGGCGCATGCCTGTAATCCCAGCACTCGGGAGGCTGAGGCAGGAGGATTGTTGGTGAGTTCGAGACCAGCCTGAGCTACAAAGTGAGCTTAAGGCCAGCCTGAACTGCAGTGAGACCCTGTTTCGAAAAGACAAAAAAAAAAAAAACCAGTATAAAGGCTCAAGTTGACAGTGCTAATAAAAATGAAAAACCTTCTATCTTGTCAACTTAGGACAGCTAGGCTTTGCAATTTCTTGAATGTATAAGGGTGTGAAATCACTGGTGGTGTTGTGAACGTGTTGATGGGCTGTGAAATCAACACACTGTAGAATCGTGCTCTCTCCCCATCAGGGCTGGCTGTGGGCAGCTCGATACCAGCTCTTGATGGTGCAGCCCCCGCTCAGCCCATGATCTTGAGGGGCCACCATGGTCTATGTGCTAGACACCCAGCAGTTTGGGTGTGTTCAGTGAATGACATTCTATCATATTTGACTTCCAATATTTTGTATGTGTTGAGTTTATCAGGATGGAACACAATCACAGATCAGGGAGCATCTATGGTTTAAAATTATTATTATTTTTTTTTGGGCAGAACTGGGGATTGAACTCAGCCCTTGCGCTTGCCAGGGAAGCACTTATTCCACTGAGCCATCTCCCCAGCCCTATGGTTTAAAATTATTGACTGGGAGAAAATAGTAAATAAGTTATTAAAAGATATTCAAGTTCATCTATGTTCAAAAAATTAAATAGCAGTGACTTATGTGTGTTCAAAGTGGTGGGAACACATCCACACCTGTCAATGGCAAGGCTCTGGGCTACCCATCCACTTTGGCAGGGGTGCAGTTTGTGGACAGTATCTGTGGAATGTTCCTCCTTCCCTTTGATCCAGCCTGTGGTGGTCTTGTCCAGGTTCTTGATGACCCAGCAGGACTAATTTTTTTTTTGGTGCGGAACCCGGGATTGAACTCAGGCACTTGCACTTGCTAGGCAAGCACTTATACTACTGAGCTATCTCCCTGGCCCAGGGTCAAGATTTAGTGAAAAAGAAAAGACAAGAGCCACTCCTGGGTGGGGGCTTGGTACTGAGGGTTTTAAGCCTGAGCATTTAGGATAGTATTGAGTGATTGGGCCCCCTCCCACCCCAGGATTGAACTTGGACCTTGTGCTTGCCAGGCAGGTGCTTATGCCGCTGAGCTATCTCCTGGTCCAAGGATTTGGTCTGAAGTATGACTCCTGCCAATGAGTCACTTCCATGGTGGGTAGAATTTTTGACCTTTAGAGGAGCTGCCATGGCAGCCAAAGCTGAGGAGGGTGTCAGCCTTCACAGTCAGTGACAAGGTTCTCAGCTTAGAGCTGGGTCAGCCAAGGCTTTGCAGAAGCTCATTTACGTAGTTACCTTTCCATTGTATTTAGATATGGGCTGCGGGGCCCTGGACTAATGTTTAACTTGGAAGGTGGATCTAGTCTCAAAAAGTGGGCCCCAGAGCCAGCCTTCTTCCCTTCTTTCTCTAGGCTTTTCCTTAGATACCTCCTGTGCCTCCCAGTGTTCAAAGCATGCAAAATTTCAACATTGTTTGTGACAGCAAGTAAACCGGAAACAATCCACGAGTCTCACATCAAGGGGGAAGGGGAAGAAGTTCAGCCTGCAGTGTACTGCCGCTCAGCCCCCAAGGCAGGGCCCTCGCCTGCCTTTGCCTGTCCAGGTGCTCTGAATGCCACTCGTGTGAAAGTAGGGGAATGGAAGCTGGTCCGCACTATCCCCTTATTGGGCCCAAACGCTGCCTGTCTCGTCTCTGTCCTTCAGGGTGGCTGAGGACAAGCCAGCCTGTCTGTGGTCCTTCTCCACTCAGACACTGCACGGCACTAGCAAGCCCAGCGCCACATCCCCACAGGAGCCTGGGCAGAGCCGGTGGCCCTGGCTGGCCCTGACCTTGATTCTCCTGTTCAGGATCCCCAGTGACTAGGGTTGCAGCACGTGCCGCCACGCCCAGCTTTGCATGACATTCAGAAGCCCCCGGTACTCCGGGGCTTTGTCTTCCAGCCTGGCCCCCTCCGCTCTTGTTTAAGATCCTGCATGCAGCCCAGTGCCTGGTTTCCTCTTCGTTTCACTGAGGCCCAGGAACGGCTCATCAGGTTCCCCCCATGTCTACCCCACCCATGGAACGGATTTGACATTTCACAAATGAAATCCCAAGATTTTGTTCCTGCAACATTTTTCACAGTCAGTATTGGGGGAGGAGCTTCCATAGTATAAGCTGCTGGGCATCAAGGCTTTAACTATTTGGCCCTTGCTCGGGGCCTCCAGCCAGGGGTAGGAACACCCCTGGTCATTGCTCGGAACTTCCGAACTGGTGCTGCTGGACTCACAGTGGGGTCCCACCCTGATGAACCCACCAGCGGGTGAAAAAGCGTGGGATGGGCCTGACCTCCCCAGCATTCTGGCTTAGCCAAGCGATAGTACATCCTAGCACAGCAAACTATTTTCCCAGGACTGGACTGTAGCTGCCCAGGAGCTGCAGCTTTCTGTTGCCCCCAGTGTGGCAACAATATTATAGTGCGGATGGCAAGAGTGAGAAAGAGCCCACTTGGCACACACCTGTAATCCCAGCACTCTGGGAGGCTGAGGCAAGAGGAGCACAAGTTGAAGCTCGGCCCAGACAACTTGCTGACTTATTGTGACCCTGTATCAAAAAAATCTATATATAAAGTTTAAAAGGCTGGGGCAGCTCAGGGTAAAGGGCCTGTGTTCAATGCCCAGTACCACCAAAACAATCAGCAGGCAAACAAAAACCAAAGCACAATTCCTACTGCGTGCTAATCCCTGACGCAATCTTGAAGTCAGAAGTCGCTGAAGCGTGGTTGTGTCAGCAACCATCTGTGCTGGAAGAACTCTCTCCCCTCCACACAATCTGATTTAAAAACTCAGCCCCTCCCTTCCCTTCCTCAAGCCAGTGTGTCCAGGCATGACCCTGGACGGCCCGGTGCCCTGACTGGCAGTGCCAGATTCCTACTTCCCTTCCAGGGCTGGGCTGCGGTAGCCCAGGCTACACCCAGCGGCTCCTTCCTGCCCTGCCTCGCCCTCCCGCCGCCGGCCCTAGACAGCCCTCTTCCGCCCCCAGCTGTCCGTCTGCTGCCACTGCCCCTCTTTCCTGGACCCCCCTCTTTGCAGCACGCTTGGCCTCCTTGGCTCTGCCCTGTACCAAGTTCTGTGGGGCAGAGCAAGCCCGCAGGCTCCCTGCTCCAGCTCCCAGGTGCTGGGCACCCTTCATTCCCTTCGCGGCCCCACTTCCGGCCCCCTTGGCCGGTACCTCACGGACTGCTGCTCTCCAGGCTCCTCTAGAGGGTGTCGTCTGGAGGTCACTGCTTACAGGAGTTCCTGAGTCCCGGAATATGGGCAGCCTGAGATAAGATGCAGCATGAAACTTAGCACAGAAATACAATTAAGATAGTCTGTGACTCTAAAGTTCATATTGATTCCATTCCCCGAAAGGAAAAAAAAATTGTATGTATTTGGTTAATTAAAATAATGTGGTTAAGATTGATGTTCAGGGCCAGGGAGATAGCTCAGTGGCATAAGTGCCTGCCTGGCAAGCACAGGGTGCTGAGTTTGAGCCCCAGTCCTGCAATAAATATATAAATAAAATTCTAAGTTTATCTATTTCTTCCTAAAGTGGCTACTTTTAGGAAAATGTATAACCAATGCTGGGGTTCCCATTCTGTCTGCATCAGGTAGAGGCAGCAGAGGCAGAGGCCTTCCTGCACCTGCAGCCCCAGAGGCCAATTGGCTGAAGGGCTGCACTGCAGCTGCCTCTGTGCCATCCTCCTGAAGCCTCAAGAGGGGGTACGCTGTCCCCACTCACCCTGGCCCTGGGCTCCCTGCTCTGGCTCAGCTCTAACAGCCCAGGTAGGGTGACCCTGGGGAGTCGTCATTCATGTTCCCCTGTGACACCTGCAGCTCTTTTTCTATATCTGTAAAATGGGCACCTTGTAGCCGTGTAGGAGGCAGAGGCAGAAGACGCTTAGCTTGGTATTTGAGGAGTAGCCATTCTCTTGCTGCAGGAGTATGTCCTGCAACTGCCTCCTTTGTGATCATTTGGGCTTATTTCTTTTCTTAGTAAAGATCCTTCTGAAAATTTCAGCAGAAGGTGCCTTGCATGGTCTCTTTCTGCCTGGGGTGAGAGTGGGAAGTGGCTCAGGCAGGCGGAGAGGCCTGGGTGGTGGTTGCAGGCTTTCCTTCCTCCCTGGGGGTTTGGCAGCAGAGGTGCGGTGTGCCTGCCCTGCAGAGGGTCCAGCAGTGGCTGACCTGAGTGGGACTCAGCCTTTTCCATGCAGAGCCAGGAGCAAGCACTTGGCATTCGGGTTCTGGCCACAGCTGCCCACCTGGAGGACCGCACCCAGGGCCGTGAGGCCGCACCCCTGCTGTGACTCAGGCCTGGGAGCCAGGTGTAATCGCCAAGGTAGAGGAGGCGGCAAGGCCCTGGCAGGGGCAGCGAGAAGCCCAGGACCCAGGTATGCTGTTGTCCCCTGGCAGCTGGGCAGTGAGGAGGGCAGCGAGGTCCAAGGCCTGGCCCAGAAAGTCCAGGGAGAGCACGGCTGGGTGTGCTTCTTCCCACCAGGACCACGGTCCTGCCCCTCAGCATGTTTTTTTTTTTTTTTTTGTCTTTTTGAGACAGGGTCTCGCTATGCAGTTCAGGCTGGCCTTAAGCTCACTTTGTAGCTCAGGCTGGTCTCGAACTCACAACAATCCTCCTGCCTCAGCCTCCCGAGCACTGGGATTACAAGCATGCGCCACCACGCCCGGCTAGCATGTTTTTTTTTGTTTTGTTTAATTTTTAAAAAATACTTGAAAAGAAATGGGAATTTTAATCCAAAGGAATATTCAGTAGGCCTCTGTAACTTAAATTTCTTGCTATCACTGATAAGACAATAACCTACTTTTGCTGGGTTCACTGAATATGCTAGCAAATGACATTCTGGGTTTGAAAATAATGAAGAAGAAACAAAGGACAAGGTCTCCGGTGGTTGTGTCATCTTCCTGGCACTTCCTGTCACCAGCAAGGGCACTTCCCCCACCTTTGATCCCCAGCCTGCACACGCGTCTAGCACTCACTCCAATCTTTCTTTTTTACTTAAATTTTAAAGAAATTTGTCCTTGCTTATTACAGACCTCAAGGATCTTATTCTGTTTTTCAGTTTATAAACATGATAAAGAACATGGTAGGGTTTTTGCAAAATATCAAAAAGCAGAAAGAAGCCGGGCATGGTGGCACATGCCTGTAATCCCAGCACTCGGGAGGCTGAGGCAAGAGGATTGTTGTGAGTTCGAGACCAGCCTGAGCTACAAAGTGAGCTTAAGGCCAGCCTGAACTGCATAGTGAGACCCTGTCTCAAAAAGACAAAAAAAAAAAAAAAAAAGCAGAAAGAAGAGAAGATTACCCCAGCTGTAGTAGTCAGGGCCAGCCGGTTTATGGGGACATAAAGAGTATTGAATGCTTGTTTTTTTTTTTTTTTGTTTTTTTTTTCATTTTGTTTTTGTTTGCAGTTTGGGTTTTGGGTCCCGGGAATTACCTCAGGACCTCACACTTGCAGTGGACGCGTGTCTCACAGGGCCCTGACAATGTTTGGCTGCCCTCCCCCGTGATGGGTTTGAATTGATTCTCGTTTCACCATTCAGTCAATGACACAGTGGTAGAGAAAGAAAAAGGGGTCTCGTCACCAGGTGAGCTACACACTTATCATTCCAGGACCCTGGGATGCTGAAGCAGGAGGATCCCCAGGTTGAGCCCAGACTGGGCGATCCAGTGACTTAGTGAGACCATGTCTCAGAATCAAAAATTTTAAAAATATTAAAAAGGGGTAGCCGGGCGTGGTGGCGCATGCTTGTAATCCCAGCACTCGGGAGGCTGAGGCAGGAGGATTGTTGTGAGTTCGAGACCAGCCTGAGCGACAAAGTGAGCTTAAGGCCAGCCTGAACTGCATAGTGAGACCCTGTCTCAAAAAGACAAAAAAAAAAAAAAAAAAAAAAAGGGGTAGGAGGCTGGGGATGTAGGTCAGTTTGAAAGCCCTAGGTTCAGTCCCCAGTGACACACACACACACACACACACATTTCTATGGAAGAGAGTAGAAAGACAATTCTAAAAGGAGTCCCGTCAAAGATTGTCCCCTGTACTAGCACACGTACTGCTCCCAAGCCAAGTGGAGCTGCTGCTTTGGCTCAGCCCAGCTGTGAAGGTCCAGGGCTTTACCCTCAGCTCTTGGGGACCTTCAGCTGTTGGGACTGAGTGGCTAAAAAACAGCCTATCAGGAAAGGAGCCCCCTTTGAACTCTACACCAAAAAATGAGTTCTCATTCCTTCTCTTCCTTCATTTTAGGCCAAGCTGTATTCAGTCACATGGGGGCTCAGTTTTCACACCGTAAAAAACAGGAAAAACAATATATGCCCTGGCTGAGCTACAAAACTGCAGGGAACAAATAACTCCATCTCCCTGAGGCTGCTTGTGTAAGCATCTGCGATGCTCTGCACACGAAAGGGTGGCTGCAGGTGTGGCAGTGTCACCTGTGACCTGCTCTCTTATTTTTTTAAAATTTTTTTTAAAGGATAAAAATAAGATTTCAAAACATGATAATAGGAAAGTAACAATGATTAATACATTGCATATTGTTATCTTTAAATTGGTTGTTCAGAGTACAAGATATAAGCCAGGCGTGGTGGCGCATGCCTGTAATCCCAGCACTCGGGAGGCTGAGGCAGGAGGATTGTTGTGAGTTCGAGACCAGCCTGAGCTACAAAGTGAGCTTAAGGCCAGCCTGAACTGCATAGTGAGACCGTGTCTCAAAAAGACAAAAAAACAAAAAACAAAAAACAAAAAACAGAGTACAAGATATAGACATTTAATTGTCTAAACAATATTAGTACAGGCTGTTTTCAATGTGTTAAGGGAAATTAATACTTTAAGTATCTTAACTGTCATTCATATATATATATATGTATATGTATATTCATATATATATATATGTGTGTGTGTTTTACTTAACCTAATATATATATATATATATATATATATATATATATATATATATATCCTTTCCTTGTTTTCTCCTTTCCCTCATCCCAGTTCTTTCCTTTTAAGCAGTTTCTTCCCCTTTCACAATATCTGTTGTACATTTCGGATCTCATTTACTCTTTCAGATTCTCACACTAGGAGACTGATGTCACACATGCAAGTGCCCCTTGCTTCACTCCTGAGTGTGGGCTGGAGTCCCACCGTCCTGACCCTCTCTCTCTCCCTCCCGCAGGTGGATGCCAGCTCACTGATCGCAGCGTCCGTGATGGCTGCGCCGGGGGCCTTGGCCCTGTCCAAGCTGGTCTACCCCGAGGTGGAGGAGACCAGGGTCTGCAGCACGGAAGGAGTGAGGCTAAGCTACGGGTGAGGGCTGTGGCCTTCCTCCTGCCCAGCCTGGGCGCCCTTTGGTCACTGTCCTGGTTGTAGCAGGGTGTATGTTTGTTCGGTTTGGTTTTTGCAAGAACAGAGGCTTCTGGGGCTGGGGAGATGGCTCAGTAAAATAAGCACTTCCCTGGCCAGTGCAAGGGCCTGAGTTCCATCCCTGGTTCCACAAATATAAAAAAAAAACCACAGGCTTCAGTTCTCACCTGTTAATTTTCATCTCTGAGAAGTGGGAGGACAGAGGCTGGCCGAGGCACAGGGAAGGCTCTTGGGGGTACGGTGTGACTGGCATGGGTGTTGGCCAGAGGCTCTAGGTCACTTCTCTGCACTTCTGCTATCTGATCGCCAGGTGGCACCCACACATTGACTAACCTGTCTTCATCAGCCCTAGGGTAACATTTCAACCTTCCAAATGCTGAAAAGAGCCAGGCGTAGTGGCCCTCACCTGTAATCCCACCGTTGTCGAGGCTGAGATAGGAGGAGATCAAGTTTCAGTCCAACCTGAGCATCTTAGTGAGACCCATCTCAAAGTAAGAAAAAAAGGAGCTGCAGATACTGTTTAATATGAAGGCCCTAGGTTCAATGCCTAGTGGAGTCAATTGGTCAACTGCTGCAAAGGCTTCACTTTGGACCAGTGTGCTTGGAGTCACAAAGAGAACCCTATTCTCCTGGTTGTAAGAGCAGTGCTTTCCTATGGAAACAAGACCCTGAAGCATGTCGCTGTCCAGTTTCCGTCTTAAAAAAAAAGAAAACAAGTGGTTCCAGTAATTTTGATATATTAACCTAATATATCAAAATACTGCCATTCCATTATGTAATCAATATAAAAAGGATCAATCACTGAGATACCTCACAGCTCTCTCTAACTTGTGCTGATCTTCAAAATTTCTTCTTTAGGCTGGGCTTGGTGGCACATGTCTGTCATCCCAACACTTGGGAGGCTGAGACCAGAAGCTGAGGCCAGCCTAAACTACATAGCAAGACCCTGCCTCAAAACACAAACTAAAGCCCAAAATCTCCTCTATATTTTGCACCAGCAACACCATCCAAACCTCCTTTTCAATGGGCAAAAGCCACATGTGGCTAAGGGCTTCCACCACTATGGGGCTGGAGATCACCATGTGTATGTGTGTTGGGGGAGACCGAACGCAGGATCTTCACACTGAGCTACATCTCCAGCTCTTTTTTATTTACTTTGAGACAGAGTCTAAATTTCACAAGCTGGGCTCAAACTTCTAATCCTCCTGCCTCAGCCTCCCAGAACGTCGGGGTTATAGGCAAACACCCCTACATCTGGCAGGAGAGCTGGTCTCATCCCTGTGTTCCAACTCAATCCCTTCTCTCTTCAGATCTCAGAGTGGCAAGATCACTCTGATTCTGAGATGCTCTGACTAGGGTCCCTCTTGGAAACCCTCTGATGGGGACCTTGTTGTGCGGGGCATGCCAATGATGGCGGCTCTCAATCCTCACCACAGAGACGCTCAGAACCTTGTAGAAGCCCTCAGCAGTGGAGCTGCCACCTCAGTGAAGGTCATTGCCAACATCGCTGCCAACCTGATCGCGTTCCTGGCTGTGCTGGCCTTCGTCAATGCAGCACTGTCCTGGCTGGGTTCCCTGGTGGATATCCCGGGGCTCAGCTTCCAGGTATGGTGCTCGGGGAGGTGGTCCTGGGCCAGGGCAGGCTGGAGACCCAGCACTGCAGTGCTAGCCCTCCTCCCCTGTGTCCTAGCTCATCTGCTCCTACATTCTGCGGCCGGTGGCCTTCTTGATGGGTGTGCCCTGGGAGGACTGCCCGGTAGTGGCCGAGCTGCTGGGGACCAAGCTCTTTCTGAATGAGTTCGTGGCCTACCAGGGGCTATCGGAGTACAAGCGCCGTCGCCTGGCTGGAGCTGACGAGTGGGTCGGGGCCAGGAAGCAGTGGATCTCGGTGAGTGTCATGTCCCCTCCCCAAGGCTGGTGACACAGCAACTCCCAAGGGCTCGGGCAACTGCTTTCCTAGTTCTCTAGGTCTGGCTGGGACGTACTGGTCCAAACTGTATCATCTGGAGACTCTGGGCAGCCTTGAGCCCTGCTGCATCTCCCTGGGGTTTCTTGCTTGAAATCCCTGGGCTGCAGTCACTGCGGCCTCAGCCCAACTGCTGCCCCTGCCTCTTGTGGGGGACATGGGTGTCACATGTGCCGTGGCACCCCAAGGAGACTGTGAACATCCAGAGATCAAGGGCGAGGGGCGAGGAGACCCTGGGCAGTCTATAGGTTCTCCCCATCCCCCTGTTTTGTACAATTCAGATTTGTTTTCAACACAGATGGTCCATGAAGTCTTTTTTCTTTGCGATTTCTTCTGTTATCTCTATACTCAGAGAGTTATTTGTTAAGTATTAATTTCCTAAAACAATGTAAAGAAGTTAAGATCCCGGGCTTGGAAGTCTGACAGAACTGAGTTGAAGCGCTGTCAGCCACTGCCTGCTGTGTGAACTTTCTCTGTCATTTGACCACTTGGAGCTTCCAGGTGACCCCTTTCTAGTGCCAACACACTGCCCTGAAACCAGAGCCACTGCTGTCTTGTTTTCTATCACTTTAGGCTGACCATATTTTAATGACCTCGAATTAATTTTATATACAAGATGAGGTATGGATGTGAACCAATTTTTTTTTAATTGCCCTGTTGGGCTCTTAAAACTTTCACCTAGGAAATTAAACAACTGTTTAGGCCAAAGTGGGGGGAAACCACCCTGCTTAATCAACTGCTCTGGGCCTGGAAGTTTCTTTATGAGTGCCTGGCAGCCTGCACAGCCCTTCCACATTCCAGCACAAGAAGCCCAGAAAGGCCACTGGCCTGCTCAAATGGGGCCTATGCAGGGTAATCAAAACCTCAGATGGAGGGGCTGCCAAATAGCTCAGCAGATTAAAGTGCCTACAAGCAGACTCAGGGGCTGCAGGTTTGATCCCTGGGCCTGCCATGCTGGCTCCGCCCCTGGAGTGCTCTTTAGTTGCACTGTCCTGGCTGCTTCAATATCCTGAAAGGATTCAAATACTCATGTTGACCCTGGTGCAGGGCCAGAGGTCACACAGGGCCACACCCCATGAGTAAGGTGCCTAAGGACACAGCACGATGTTTTCATAAGTCTGCTTTTATTTGGATGGCCTTCGACAGCAGCCTTCACTGTATTTTTGTTACAATTCCTGAAGACACTCACGAAGAGGACGTCTAGAGCGCTTGAGCAGTGGCAGGATGACGGGCTGAGGGTGCTCAGGATTTGAGGGGCTCAGTGGCAGTGTGTCTTTTGCTGTGATACTTGGGTTTGTGTATTTCACTGTAATACCTCATTAAAATGTAACCCACACTTGTAATCCCAGCCCTTGGGAGGCTGAGGCAGGAGGATCGCTGTGAGTTCCAGGCTAGGCTACATAGTGAGTCCAGGTCAGCCTGAACAAAATAGCGAGACTGTCTCAAATATTAATAATTAATAAACAAATAAAAACTAAAATGTAACCATTCACTGTGTGTCTCCATTCCCCCTTGTGGGTGGTGATGCGCCCGGTAGCCCGCCCGGTGGGCTCTGAAGGGAGAATGGCTGTGTTCCCAGGGCCTGGCACAGGCAGGGCAGGGCTGTCTTGTCATCCAGCGCAGGGTAACGGTCCGGCGGCAGAGGGCGCTGTGCCCCGAGAGGTGAAGAGGAAGCCCACTTAGAGCAGCGAGGGCCAGGGCGGAGGGTCACAGAGGCTCTGGGACCCTGCAAGAGGCGGGGGAGACTGTGGGGAGCTGGGTGTGAGGCCCAGCACCCCCAGGGAGCCCCTCCTCACCACCGCCCTATCTTCAGGTCCGAGCAGAAATCCTTGCAACCTTTGCCCTCTGTGGATTTGCCAACGTCAGCTCCATCGGCATCATGCTGGGCGGCCTGAGTGAGTCCTGTGCGCCTCGGGGCGGAGGGGCCTCCTCCTCCAGGGAGCCTCCGGGCTTGTGCCAACTCAGCAAGGAGAGATGGGGGTGATGACACCTGCCCTTGAGCCGCACAGAGGAGCCACTTGCAGTGGTCAGAGGCAGCGCATCTTGTTCGTTACAGCCTCCCTGGTCCCCCATCGCAAGAGCGACTTTGCGGGGCTGGTGCTGCGGGCGCTCTGCACCGGGGCCTGCGTGTCCCTCGTCAATGCCTGCGTGGCAGGTGAGGGTGGGTCTCGGGGGTCCCCAGGGACAGCTGGCCTCAAGACACTGCCAACAGCTGCGGTCCCTCCACAGGCATCCTCTATGCACCCAGGGGACCCGAGGTGTCGTGCTGGGGCCTCCTGAACCGCACGCTCAGCACCAGCAGCTTCGAGGTGTACCAGTGCTGTCGCAGGGCCTTCCAGAGGTGAGGGCTGTGTGGCCAGGAACCGAGTGCAGGTAGCAGCGTCCTGGCTGCAGCCTAGGTGGTGAGGGCAGGAGGAAGAGAAGGTGTGAGGACCCAACTTGGGGGGGGGGGACCAGAGACACCAAGCCTTCCCAGGGCTGCGCAGTCTGGAGTTTCTCCAGTGGCAGAGGTGGCCTGGAGCTCACATCCTCCCTCTGTTTTTTCAGCACCAGCCTGGAGTTCAGCACAGTGGCGCGGGACAACTGCTGTCGGTTTTACAACCACACAGTTTGTGGCTAGGGGCCACTGGGTGTCTGTTCCTCTGCAGAGCAGCTGTCCCTACTTCCCTCTCCGGGCTGCTCCTCAGCAAGTCATAGGGCCAGGGCCACCCCAGGGCTACAGCTGGGAAGGACCCCAGCCCTCCCCATGCCCCATTTCCTCTTTCTCCAAATGTGAATTCTCAGGGTCACTCTGTCCCGTCCTGGGGCTCTGTGTTTCTGTCGTGTCATGGACATCACCCCTGAGGCCTCCACCCTTCTGGCTTAGGCTCCGCCATGTCCGATGTCTGCTCAGTGACTTTGCCCACTGGAGGCTGCTCCTGAAGACCCCCTTTTCCATCTGGGGATAACCCCTCTTAGCCCAGCACTCAAGCGGGTATCTGTGGGACATCGTGTATCTGTGTTCAGAGAGGGCTAGGGAGATGGCTCAGTAGGCCAGGGAGATGGCTCAGTAGAATAAGTACTTCCCTAGCAAGCACAAGGGCCAAAGTTCAATCCCCAGTTCTGCCAAAAAAAAAAAAAAAGGCCTCATGTGTTCAGAGAGCTCTACAGCCCATGAGGCTTGGAAAAGTGTGGTCCCAATAAAGATCCATGCTGTTAAGATTTCTTTTCTTTTTTCTGTAGTACTGGGGCTCAAAGCCAGTGTTCCACCACTGAGCTACATCTCCAGCCTATTTGTTTTTATTTTTGTTTTTCTTTGGGGGGGGGACAAGATCTTGCTGTGTTTGTTGTTCAGGCTGGCCTTCAATCTACTATGTAGTCCAGCAGTGATCCTCCTGCCTCAGCCTCCTGTGTGCTGGGATTACAGGTTATACCACCACACCCAGCTTTGGTTGCTTTTGCTTTTTACTGTAGATTTGTCTATGCTTGATCTGAGTGTGATATAATATGCATTCCTATTTTATTTTGCTCTCTTAGTTGAAGGTTTCACGGGAATTGCTGGTCCATGTTCCAGCTGCCTTACATGATTGTGATACTCAGATACTAGCAGACATTCACAGAGCTCTGTCTTGCTTTGTTATGCCTTCATTCAACTCTCACACCTCAGTCCTGTGAGGTCAGCACTGTCGTTATCTTGAAGTGAGGAATCCAAGACTCAAGAGGATTAAGAACTTGCCCAAAGTGACCCTTCGAGAAAGAGGAAGAGGCAGGATTTGAACTCAGAGCATCTAGTTCCAGTCTGTAGTGTTTTCCTTCTGCAGGGGGCCATGAGTGTGAGAGGTGACTGGCCTTTTCTCCCCAGCTTCCCCCCCCCGTCTCTCTTCTTAGAGTTTTCCCAGCTTGTCCTCTGGGTCTCACCGTGAGTGCTGCTCCTGTCCTGAAGCTCTAGCCCAGGTGACACCTGTGTACCCTGTCTCTGTGGGCCCCAGGAACCTGCATCTTGAGCCCACCTCCTATCTCTGACTTCTTTACCATGCAGAGGGAACCCGAGGCCCAGGTGGCTGCCGGTCCCTCTTCCACTCTACATGGCCTCAGCTCTGCAAGGTGGAGGCTTGGTCCAACTCACACACTGGGTCAGGCCTATGCCTGCACCCTGCTTCCTTACCTTGAATGTGCAGAGCCTCCCAGCCCTTCTCTGTTTATTGACCTTGGTGCTGGGCCAGGAGAGTCCAAGGACATTCTGCCCTGTCCTGGGCTCCCTGCCACTCCTCATATGGAAGACTTGAGACCCCTCACACAGGGTTCAGGAGGCGTGGGGTTCCCCGCGGTACCTAGGGCAGTGCTTGACTCGTGAAAGGGGCCAAGTGTCTGTGGAACTGATTGCAGCATCTCTTGGAGGCTCCAGCATGCAATGCTCACCTATGTGCATGGATCACAGTTCTGACCTGCAAGACAGGCAGAGTTAAGGGGGACTTAGTCCCAGCACCACAGATTTCCCCTCTTCACGCCTACCCCACTGCTTCTTCCTCTTGTACCTTGGGAGTCAGGTCATGCAGGTATGTACTCCTCAGATGTCGATGTATTCCTGCATCCTGGGCTGCTGCTCCTAAGTTAGGTAGGTGCAGATGCCACCCCCACTGCTTCTGCAGCTGTGCCACACATTGCTAATCGATCACAGCATCACTGTTCTCTATGTCCTGGTGTAGGAGGGGTCTGTCACCAAGTGGCTGAAGGTGCTGTTTCAGGAAAAAAGAAAATATTTGCTATTCATGTGCTAAGAAATGTACCCAGACTGCTGCAGAGATTACCCTGCTGGCCTGGGAGGGTCTGGCATTCTTGTTCACAGCTCTAGAAATTCAAGAGGGTAGGGAGACCCCACAAAAAAATGGGGTCTCTGTGTGTTCGTTGTCTTATTGTATAGTAAAACGTGCTATTAACTGTGTCTCCCTGGATTCCTCTGTCGAAATTGTGTTAAGAGGTACAGTGTCTGGGAGGTAACTCAGAGGATGGAGTCCCTGAGAATGGACCAGTGCCCTCATAAAGGAGGCCCCAGGGACCCCCTTCCACCACGAACCCTTAGGGTGATGTGGTACCTCTAACAGCTGGGAGTGTTCTGACCAGGATCTGCCCACACTGCTATCCTTACCTTGGACTTCCAGCTCCTAGGGCCCTGGGAGATCAGTTCCTGTCGTGTCTGAGTTGCTCAGATTGTGGTATTTCTTTTTTTAATTTTATTTTATTGAGACAGGTTGTGGCATTTTGTTGTAGTCTGAGCTGGCTAAGACAAGAGCCCTGGCCCTCAGGATCTAATTACTTCCCAAAGGCTACACTGGGCTCTCACTCAAGTCTGTGGCAGGAACCTGTAGGCCAGGTTCCAGCTGACTTAGGCACAGGGGCACAGCCCTGAGCTTACTGTGAGGAGCTAGAGCACTGGAATCTCCCTGAGAGAAGAGACTGGGAAGAGATGGCCACAGAGCCACTGCAGTGAGTGACCTGGGGAGGGGAGAGGGGGGTGAGGTCCGCAGCAGGGCTCCTCTGGAGTCCAGTGGTCCTTTCTGAGGCTGTTTGCATATTACAAAATTAGAACAATGCCAGAGTAGGAGTGCACATCTTATAGTTAAAAAATTATGGTGAGCCCTTTCCAGTTCTCGTCTCAGCTAAGAAAGTTTATATTTGTAATCCCAAGAAAAGTTAGCCGGGCGTGGTGGCGCATGCCTGTAATCCCAGCACTCGGGAGGCTGAGGCAGGAGGATTGTTGTGAGTTCGAGACCAACCTGAGCTACAAAGTGAGCTTAAGGCCAGCCTGAACTGCATAGTGAGACCCTGTCTCAAAAAAGACAAAAAAAAAAAAAAAAAAGAAAAGTTATTAGAATCCTAGTTAAGTCCAACCCACCACACCCAGTGCAACCCGAGGTGAGAAAAGACACTAAGGCATATTTGTAGTTACGGGGAGTCAGTGGGTCCTAAGTCCAGCAAGAGTGATGGCTAACCGAAACAAAGGCCTTGACCTAGAGCCAAACCAGGGTTTTATTAATTTGTGAAGAAAGGACTGGCTGGGGGAATGATGGCAAGGGTGTGAGTGCTGTGAGCTGGGCCAGGCAGGCAGTCTGGAATCGCCTCTGCGGTGTGGAGAGAGAAGAGTACGCAGAAGTAGTAATCTGCGTAACACACTTCAGAGTGGTATCTAATGTTTCGGGGTCAGTGCTTCAGCTCTGACATGTGCTCTTTCAGGCCCCAGGAAATCATAGCCTCTATCTCAAGGCTCCGTCCTAGGATCCCAGCCCACTGACAGCGGGGAGCATTGGCTCTTCAGCTCCCCACCCCCCATACTGGCTCACGCAAGGGATGGTGGGAGGGGGGCAGACGGGGAGACTGGACACACACACACACACACACACACACACACTCACACACATGAGACACTGCCTGCCTTCTTCAAAGAGTACCATTAGCACCTCGGCTGGACCAATACGCATTGCTTAAATCCAATTTACAGGATAAGGAAAAGCCCTAGCCAGCTCTGTACATATCACTGTAAGGAAATAAGATCAGACTCAGCCAAAATGGAGACAATTGCTCTTCTTTGAAGAAGTTGCTCAGGTGGTGTCCCCACAAAGAATTACCTGTTTTAACACGGAGTACCACTTTTTCCCATCTTGCAAGATGGTGGGTGAAAAAACTGAGAAGCCAGACACTAAACAGAAGAAACCCGAAGCTCAGACGGCTTCTGCCAGTGGTACTGGTTAAAAGGGTAAGATGAAGAAGGGGCAGCCCCACTGCAGCTGAAATCCTGTCCCCATTAGAGGAATTGGTAGATACTCGTGATCTGCTATGCATTCCAGAAAGGCTTTGTACAAGAGAAAGTACACAGCTGCTAAATCAAAGGTTGAGAAGAAAAACGAGAAAGTTCTTGCTATGATCACAAAAGATGGGGAGAAGAATGTAGGTAGCTGGGTGGTTAAGCTTCGAAAAATGCCTAGGTACTACCCTACTCAAGATGTGCCCTGAAAGCTCTTGAGCCATGGCAGGAAACCCTTCAGTCAGCATGTGCGGAAACTTCGAGCTAGCATCACTCCCAGTACCATCTTGGTCATCCTCATCGGGGATCACAGGGGCAAGAGAGTGGTCTTCCTGAAGCAGTTGGCCAGGGGCTTGCTACTTGGGACTGGGCCTCTTAACCTTAATCGTGTTCCTCTATGAAGAACACACCAGAAATTTGTCATTGCCACCCCTACAAAGTATCAGCAAAGTAAAAATCCCCAAACACCTCACTGATGCTTACTTCAAGAAGAAGCAGCTGCGGAAGCCCAGACACCAGGAGGGCGAGATCCTCAACACCAAGAAAGAGAGATACGAGATTTCACAGCAATGCAAGGTGGATCCAAAAGCAGTGGACTAACAGATTTTAGCAAAAATCAAAGCTGTCCCTCAGCTCTGGGGCTACCTGTGATCCGTTTTTGCTCTGACAAATGGAATTTATCCTCATAAATTAGTGTTCTAAATTTCTCACCAAGAACCTAATTAAATACCTAATATGTTAAAAATAAACAAACACAGAGTACAATGTTGGGTTGCCTATATGGTAATGATAGGACCCTTTGGTTCATCTAAAACCCAACTTAATAATAAAAAAGCCATCTTTACTTATAACAAATATATGCAGAGCGTGATAGCACACATCTGTGATCCAAAGCTGAGGCAGGAGGATTCCAAGTTCACCATAGCTTTTTTTTTTTTTGTGGAACTGGGGATTGAACTCAGGCCCTTCTTGCACTTGCCAGGGAAATGCTTACTCCACTAAGCCATCACCCCTGCCCCTAGGATTCCAAGTTTGAAGCCAGCTTGGGTAAATTATCAAGACTCTGTTTCAGAATTTTTAAAAAAGGGCTGGGGAGATAGCTCAGTAGATTAAGTGCTTGATCCTGGCAAGTGCAGGATCCTGACTTCAATCCCCGGTACCACAAAAATAAATAAATAAATAAATAAAAATTTAAAAAGCTGTATATTGAGCCAGGGAGATGGCTCAGTGGAATAAGCGCTTCCTTGGCAAGCACAAGGGCCTGAGTTCAATCCTCAGTTCCATCAAAAACAAACAAACAAACAAACAAAAAATTTAAAAATAAATTTAAAGGACCAAGAATGTAGCTCAGCTGTAAAATCCTTGAGTTCAATCTGTAGCATCTTAAAGAGAAGGGAAAATTGCATAATTTTACATAAACAGGTTTTTCGGGGGCAGGGAGATAGCTCAGTAGGGTAAGTGCTTGCCTGGCAAGCATAAGGGCCTGAGTTCAATCCCCGGTTCCTCCAAAAAAATAAAAAATAAAAACAGGTTTTTCTTGGAAATGTGTAGACTCTACATCCTTTGGTATCTGGTGTAATTATAATCAATGTTCAAGTTTTACTTATCATTTTAAATTAAGTCTTGGCGGAGTCCAGCTGTGCTCCATTCAATCCTATGACTCTGAGTGACTTCATTGAAAAATGTTCCCTTAGGCTGCTTAGAGCTTAGCTTGGCCTGCGCTGTAGATTTTAGACATTCAGCCTCCAGAACTGCATTAAAAAAATTGTGTTGCTTCAAGCCACCGAGTTTATGGCAGTTTATTCTGGCAGCTCTAGGTGACCGATACAGTTATCTGCGATGGGACCCTAGAACAGAAAAAGGACATTAGGGAATAACAAATGAAATCCAAATAAAGTGTGGAGCTCAGTTAATGCCTTGTTGGTATTCATTCGTTCATTCGAAGGAGGCACCTCAGGGTCTAAGTCTGGTTAGCCTGCTATAATGAAATGTCATAGCTTATAAGCAAAAGAGATTTATAGTCCTTGAGGCCGAGATGTCACCGGTGAAGGAGCTGCAGATGCCACGACTGGTGAGGGCCACCTCCCCATCCACAGTCGCCTTGTTGGGTGCTCGCTGGCAGAGCTCCTCCAACTTGAGGCCGCTAATCCCCTCTGGAAGTTGTTCACCTTCAGGACCAAATCACCTCCCCAAGGCCCCACTTCTAAATATCTTAACCTTGGGGTTAGGATTTCAACCTAGGAATTGGGAATGGGATTAAACATTCAGGTCCGCAGCACACAGTGATGTTAGATATTAATCACAGAGCAAAGTAGCTATGGCCTATATGGGAATTTGATATTAGTT
Source organism: Ctenomys sociabilis (assembly GCA_004027165.1). Taxonomy (NCBI): domain Eukaryota; kingdom Metazoa; phylum Chordata; class Mammalia; order Rodentia; family Ctenomyidae; genus Ctenomys; species Ctenomys sociabilis. The sequence continues at coordinate 33,771 of PVKA01013732.1, read as the reverse complement.
GTGCAGTCTTGCTGTGAATCTTATCTATTGGGCTGGGGAGATAGCTCAGTGGAATAAGTGCTTACCTGGCAAGTGCCAGGTCCTGAGTTCAATCCCCAGTACTGCAATAAATAAATTCTACTTCTATTCTACTTCTTCTAAAATCATTTATTTATGTATGTGTTTATTTATTTGGTACGTGATCTCACTAAGCAGCTCAGACTACTAGTGATCCTCCTGTCTCAGCCTCCCCAGAGTTGGGATTACAGGCATGTGCCATCATGCCTGGTTTCCATGGCCAGCACAGCACGCCCAGGGTGAGGGCCACCTACCCATCCACAGTCGCCTTGCTGGGTGCTCACTGGCAGAGCTCCTCCAACTTGAGGCTGCTAATCCCCTCTGGGGTGGGCACGGTGTGCAGTTCCAGGGATCAAACCCAGGTCCTTGTGCTTGCCAGGCAGGCACTGAGACCGCTAAGCTGTCTCCCCAGCCCATCTAATTTATTCTATGTATTTTAAAAATTACACATGGACAAATCCTTGTGATCCACCCCAGGAATGGAGCTGGCCCAGAATACAGGCTCCCAGCAGGAGGGAACCAGGGCCAGGAGTCGACCATCTGCCTGCCTCCATCCCTCACGGCCTCTTCTTCTCATACCCTGAGTCTCACCTCTCCTGTTCCTCCCTTTAATTCGAGCTGATGCCTTCGACTGAATATTGATGAGTTCTGATCTCTTTCCAAACACATGCAGAACATCATGTGCTTGAATTGACTGCTGATTCAGGACCAGTGAGACTGGAGTCTGGACAGGGCCACTGTCATGATTCGGAGGGCGCCTGCCCCCACCCTGGCCTTTCTGAGAATGTTACACCCACAGCGTGGACAGCGTCTGTCACCACGTTTATAAGCTTGAGTCATGAGACTCCTAAGAGTGATTCACTGATTGAACTAGGGCAAGGCCAAGCCCATTTTCTTGCCAATATCCTCTCGGATTCCTGAGAAAGAATATGAATTATGAAAGCTGAGTCACCAGGCTGGGGCTGTCTGAGAGCTGAGCTCATGCCCACCCTTCCTGTGGGCCAGTCGTCCAGCTTTGCTTTGGATCTGATGAGTACCTGAGCTAATTTGGGAGGCTCCTCTTCATAGTCAAAAGGACATTGCCTAGGATAGTGCTTGATTACATTTCTTCTCATTTTACTTGGGGAAAAGTAGTCCTTTATTAGTTGCTTAAATCCCACCAAAGGCAAAACTGTTACTTCCTCTCCGAGCAATCAATTTCATTAGGGAGCTCTACTTTTCAGATTTTTAAAAAATATTTACATAAAAAGTGCTTCATTTTGCCATCTGAGACCCTCAGAAGTCTCTCATGCTTTGTTGTTCTTCTTGCCTACTTACCAAGTAATACTTGTTATTATTTTAAAAGTCAGATTGAATAGACACTTTACAGGAATATTCTAGTCCCCTTTCCACCCTGCAGCCTTTCAGCCATCTGAAGATGCTGACCAGCCATGTCCCCTCTCTGCGCTGGGGGCAGTTGTTCACCACATAACACACAGCAGGCATTCAGAATTTGCCCCAGACCCGGTTGTAGTTGCTTTGCAGATTGTGATGCAGACAGCACAGGAGTCATGAGCCAGCCCAAGATCCAGCCAGAACACAGTGTGGTAAATATGACCTCATGGGTGGAACCATGATGATGCAATGGGACAACAGGCAGGAAATGGCCCCTGGAGGGGGCCCCAATCAGGCCAACTTGTGAGAAAGGAAGTGGTCAAAGAAGCCAGGTGGTTCCTCCTGGAGCCTCCAGGCCGAGGACTGACCCTTGGATGTGAGGAGCTGTTACTGCGGGAGAGAAGGGGAGAGAGCTCTGGCCCAGATCGCTAATGGAGATGGGGCACAGCACCCGTGAGGCGAGCAGGACCTCATCTGCCGGGGCATCCTGTCTGTCTGCCATCCAGGGTGGCTGGCGGGTCTGAACTTAGGTCACTTTCTAGTCCTATAGGTGGGGGGAATGGCTGTTTCGGACCACAGTCGGCCAAGATAGGCGTGGCACAGCATTCCAATGGTCACAGCCGAGTGAGACTGCGACTGGTGAAGGGGAGGCCAGCTCACTGGGCAGCTCCCCCGCGCAGGTGGATAAAGGCTTTTTAAGCCCGGTAAAAAGGAATAGCAGGAACCTCACACACAAGCCCAGAATTTTATTTTATTTATTTATTTAGTACAAGGTCTCACTACACAGCTTGGACTCATAATGATCCTCCTGTCTCAGCTTCCCCAGTGCTGGGATTACAGGCATGCACCACCACACCCGATTTCAATGGCTGGCACATTGAGCCTGAGGTTCCAGGGCTGGCACAACATGCAGTATTGGGGATTGAACCCAGGTCCTTGTGCTTACCAGGCAGGCACTTAGACTGCTGAACTATCTCCCCAGACCACAAGCCCAGCATTTTAAAATAACTTTTATACACTGTTGGAAAAGACATGAACCACAGTACAGCTACTGTGGAAATCAGTATAAGGGGTCCTCAAGAAATTAAAATAGAAATTCCATTTGACCCAGCTAATTCCCTTTCTAGGGAGCTTCCCATTAGAGTTAAAATCATCATATTATGGTGATACATGTAGGCCCATGTTTATAGCAGTACAATCCATATTAGTTAAATCTTGGAAGCAGCCTCTATGCTCATCAACAGATGGATGGAGAAGCGAAATGTAGTATTTGTAAACAGCGCAGTGCTAGTTCTGCCAATAAGAAGAATAAACTTGAGTCATTTGTAGGAAAATCAATCCGCTGCCTTGAGATCATAATATTAAGTGAAATAAATCAGACACCTGAGCCTAACAAACTCATGGTTTCTCTTATAAGAAATGCAAAATCGTGCCGGGCGTGGTGGCGCATGCCTGTAATCCCAGCACTCGGGAGGCTGAGGCAGGAGGATTGTTGTGAGTTCGAGACCAGCCTGAGCTACAAAGTGAGCTTAAAGCCAGCCTGAACTGCATAGCGAGACCCTGTCTCAAAAAGACAAAAAAAAAAAAAAAAAAAAAAAAAAAAAAAAAAAAAAAGAAAGAAAAGAAATGCAAAATCAAAATGAGGAGCAAAATGAAAGGTAGATAATAGGAAACAGATCTTTCAAGTGGACAGGGGACCATCCGGTGGAGGGCAGGAAGCAGGAGGGGCAGTTCAGAGGAATGAGGAGAGCTGAGGTGCCTGACATCCCTGTACCCACTCCCCGTGGGGCCTATGGTTGTTACATGTCTTTTTTTTTTTTTTCCAATATATTTTAGTACAGGGTCTACAGAGTCTTTAGGGTCTCACTACGGAGATTGAACTCATAGTGATTCTCCTGTTTTCAGCTTCCCGAGCGCTGGGATTACAGGCGTGCACCCAGTCTCAATCACCAGCTCAGCACACCGCGGGGGCAAGGCCAGCATGGCATACCAGGGATCGAACCCTGGACACTGCACTCCGCTTAAGCAGGCGCTTTAGTCCACTGAGATATCTAGCTGGCCCTTGGTTGCTATGGGTAGCAAACACACACTAACAAAAGCCAAAAATTTTAAGAGGAGGTGCGCAGATTTTTCCTTAAAGGTTCAGAGAGGAAATATTTTAGGTTTTATGGGCGTGTTATCTCTGCTACAACTAACTACTCAGTTCTGCACTTATAGATTTCATTTATTTATTTATTTATTAATTACAGTGTCTCGCTACACATCACGGATTCTTTTTTTTTTGCGGGGGTGGGGGTCAGCTCAGCCCGCCCTGGGGGGAGGGGCTGGCACGGCATGTGGTGCTGGGGATCGAACCGCCGTCCCTGAGAGGCGCTTTAGACCACTGAGCTATCTTGTCAGCCCAGTTCTGCACTTATAGTTTGAAAAGGGCCACACACAATAAAAACATCAATGAGAGACGCTGGACTCCAATGAAGTGGCATTTACAGAGCAGCTGGCTAGTTGTGACTACACTTTGCTTACCCCTGGCTCAGGGAAAGGGCTGCAGTGTCACATCTTTGTCCCATGCCAGGAAGATAGGAAACAGCCTGCTAAGACCATGAAGCCAAAGGCAACATCATAAGGATGGAGTCGCCTGGTGGGCTTTGCTGTGCTCGGCTGCCATGACAACAGACTTGACGTGACACGGCTGAGTTTTTGTCTCATTTGGGTCATTATTGGGAATCGCTATTGCACCCACCCTGCCTGCAGATGGAGAACCAGAAAAATGCTAAGAAGGAGCAGGCTTGTCTCTTTCCAGAAGGATTCCCGTGAACAAAGGGGAAATGAGATATTAATAACCAGATGCCTAGCCCTTCTATACCACTGGTTTTCTGGCAATGTGGGTTTAGTATGACCTATCGAAGCCCAAGGTGGCCCATTCCCTCTGAGAAATTTCAAACCTAAACTATATTCCCTTCTGTCCACCAGAATTTAAAGAAGATGGGCCTGGCTTTGTGGTGCATCCCTATAATCTGTGCACTCTGGGAGGCGGAAGCAGGATTCAAAGTTCAAGCCCAACCTGGGCAACTTAGTGAGACCTGCTTCAAAATAATAAATACTAAAAAGGGTTAAGGGTGTAGCTCAGTGCCTGAGTCTGGCCCAGTCTCACCAATCAGATCAGGATCCCTTTATTTTTTAAGTTTTTAAATTTTCAGATAAGAGTCTTGCAAAATTGGTACATTGCCTTAGGTGGCATGAGATCCTTCTGCCTCAGCCTCCCCAGTCCTAGGATCACAGGCATGCACTGCTACACTCAGCTAGGAAACTTGTAAGTGAAAATTTATTTGCTTTTATCCCTTGAAATTTCCTCTCTCCTTGAGATTCTTTTCCACTTTTAGAGGAAGCACTTGCTTATATTCTGACTAAACTTTTTTTTTCCCAAAGGCAGGCCTAAATTAGAAGAGAAATAAACTATCAAAACACGCATATTGAAGGGCAGTGCCTCTTTTCTTGGGCAGTGCCCAGAGGGCAAAGCTCTCTAATATGTCCTCTCTGTTGTGCCTGGAGCTTGGAATTACATCAGTGTCAGCTGCTGGGAGCCAGAATGCCCCTGGGGAGTAGGAACAGAAGCCTGAGGTGAGAGAGTTTGGGTGTGGACCGGCGGGTGTGGATGGTGGGGCGTGGACAGCTGACATCTTCAGAAACCACCCTCCCAGCCGAAGCTGTACTGAATTTCAGGACGCTGTTTTCTGTGGTTTTCACAAGCTGGTGGATTTTATCTCTGTCTCAGTAATTCATTAGTTCCCTTGTAACCATGAAAATCCTGGGGGTTATGAGCACTTTTAAGTCAGACAGTACATTTATTACTCAGAATTCTTTTGGTTGAAAGTGACAGAAAAGAAATCCAATGGCGTAGGAGAAAGGCCTGCATGGTTAGGTTCCAGGGAGACTGGACCCAAGGGCTTGGTTCTGTGAGGTGTCTTTTTTTTTTTTTTTTTTTTTTTGTGGCGGAACCGGGGATTGAACTCAGACCCTTGCACTTGCCAGGGAAGCACTTATTCCACTGAGCCATCTCCCTGGCCCAGCTCTTTTTTTTTTTTTTTTTTTTCTTTTTTCTTTTTTTTAAGTGCCTCACTATGCAGTGCAGGCTGGCCTTGAACCTTGAATTCACAGTGATCCTCCGGCCTCAGCCTCCCAACAACTGGGGTTGCAGGCACCACACCTGGCTTAAGTGACCTCTTTTTTGTTGTTGTTCAGGTTGCCCCTGAACTCCCTTTGTAGCCCAGGCTGGCCTTGAATTTGCAGCAGTCATCCTGCCTCAGCCTCCTGAGTGCTGGGGTTACAAGCATGTGCCACCACACCTGACACTGTGACCTCTTTTTGTAGAACTGGATTTCTCTTCAGGCTGGGACCAACTGTGGCCATCAGAGATCAGACTCACTTGTGAGTTCACTTCCCTGACAGCTGAATATGGCAAGGGTTCCTGGCACGTACCCTCTTTCAGGGCAGCTATAAGAGAAGGTGGGAACCAGAGCAGCCAAGCTTGCTAGGAAGAGGGAAGCAGGAGCCCACAGCTCTGATATGGACACCAGGGTCAGAGGGGGATCAGAGAGCAGTCCCCCCCCACAAATGGGGTGCTATTCCCAGAAGAAAGGCAGTGAGGCTCCCAACTATAAAGATCTGCAATCTTTGATAGTCTGAGATAATAGAAACAATGCAAGTATCACTTTTGAAATCACTTAGGGAAAGGGACTAAGTTTTCTGAGTGCTTCAGGCAGGACAAGTTCTGTGCACCAGTTACCTGAGTATAATCTTCAAAAACTAACCAACAGCCAGCTGGTGGCAGTGCACACCTGTCATCCCAGCACTCAGGAGGCTGAGGCAGGGTTCATGAATTTGAGGCCAGCCTGGACTACCCAATGAGTTCAAAGCCAGCCTGAACTACATAGTGAGACTGTCTGAAAAAAAAAAAAACTATGCCAGCAAACAGACATACCTAAAAGCAGGTGGATACTGAGCTGCAGAGGGAGGCTGTAGTGAGGGCACACAATTTATAGGATTGTTTTATCATAATCACTCAAAAAGTCAATTATAAAAGAGTGCAGGCAATCTGTCCACATATTAAAAGACCCAAAGAATTCACCCAAGGGCCTGGATACCGCGGAAATGCCCCGCACAAGTCCAGCTGAAAACCTAGAGCCCACAACAATGCCTCATGCAAGTCCGTTTCACGGGTCTGTGCTGGGAAGACCCAAAGGCCGGTGGTGGAAGCAAGAAAGTCTGGAGCACTAGGATGAAGGGTCTGTGGCAGCAGGCTGAGGGATCTGCACTAGAGCTGGGAAGCAGCGCTCAGAATGAGGCCTGGACCTCCCCCCGAAAAGTACCACAGCCATCCTTAGTGACAGTGAGGTCCCAAGCTCCTCTAATGATGAGGACAGCCAAGTTCATCAAGAAAGCCAGTCCAGCAAGCTCCTCCAGGTTACGCTGTTGGCAGCAATCCCCAGGTGAGCCCTCCACACCCAGAACCACATCGACTCGGCTCAGCTGATGCTACAAGTTGCCCACAGCTGTCAATCCACCCCAGGGGACATGTTGCTCGAGTGCCCACCTCAGGGGCCGAGGCAGGCTGAATCCAGTGCTGTTTGACTTTAACCCAAGGCTGTCACACTGCAGGAGCCCTGGCCACATGAAAGGGCAGCAGACAGATACAGGCCTTTATGAGTCCTACCTCCATACAGGTAAGGACAGGTAAGGACGAGCATGTGGACACTTACGGGGGACCCCAGCTGAGGCCTTAGCCGTGACAGAAGATAGACTGGCATCCCCACTGTCCCCACCCCAGCCCAGTGACCACAGTGACTGGACTGGACTGTTCTAGGCATTTGCACTTCAGCATCATAGAACCAGAACAGCCCAGAACAGAAACCGATGGTGCCCAGCCCTTGGGTCCCTGCGACAGGAAGAGGAAACCCAGGGTTGTGTTGTATCATAAAGTAGCCACTGGTGCTAGCAGCCCCATCTGGGAAATCTCCATATCTCCGCCAGGGGGTGCTGCAGCCCCGTCCAGGCGGGGCACTGGGGTCTCCAAGCTCAGCCAAGGGCGACCACCGGCTGTTCTTCCCTCCAGAGGACAGATGAACCTGCATGCCTTTGGAGCTCAGAAAAGGGGTTGAGGTCCGGGGAGAGGCCCCACTCCCTGTTCACCCGCACTTCCTCTTTTGTCTTTTTTGTTGTCCTTTTGAGACAGGGTCTCCCTGCAATTCAGGATGACCTTGAACTTACCTTGTAGCCCAGGCTGGCCTGGAACTCAAGCTATCCTCCTGCCTCAGCCTCTGAGTCCTGGGATTACAGGCGTGTGCCACCACACCCAGCTTCCTGTTTGTTTTTCCTTGCAAACCAAGTCCTATTCAGTGAAATAAGACTGAGGTTTAGGACAGCAGTGACAGTGACACAGATATGTTTTAGCAATTCCTTTCCCACCACCAGCACTTCCCTTCAAACTCCTTCCTTCCTTCCTTCCTTCCTTCCTTCCTTCCTTCCTTCCTTCCTTCCTTCCTTCCTTCCTGGTGCTGGAAATTGAACACAGGACTTTCCAACCGAGAGACATCACAACCCTTTTTTTCTCACAAAGACTGAGCTGCATTTCATGGTCCTATGGTTCTTAGGGCAAGATAATTAACCTTTCTGCAACTCAGATTTCTTACCAGTAAGATGAGAAGACCATGTACACTTTCTTCTGACTCACAGGGCTGCTGTAAGCATGAACTCTAATACTGCAGGATTTTGACCAGGCCTAGCTGAGTGTGAGGCCAAGCTCTGAACCATCATATATCATTTGGCCTAAAAACCAACATGACTGCCAAGGACTTGCCCTTTCAGCCTGCATCCCAGGAGGTAGACAAGGGCATGGGGCAGGGCCGTATCAACCCCAGCCTGATGCTGACTGCGAGTGAGAAGTAATGCTTGACAGTCAGAATCCACTAATGCTTTGAGCTGGCTGTCACCGATGTGTCCCATAACAAGGGCACAGTGGTGCTCTGAGGTGGACCTAGCATTCTAGAAAAATGTCCGTGGCCAGGCAAGATCACCAGGTGAGCAAGCCAGGGCCTATGACCCAGCTGCTCAGGAGGCTAGAGGATCCCAAGTTCAAGGTCAGCCTGGACAACCTATCAAGACCCTGTCTCAAAAGAAAACCCAAATCGGGTCAGGAATGTAGCCAAGTGGTAGAGCATCTGCCTGGCATGGGGGTGGGATGGGGGCTTGGGGACTGAGTCTGATCCCCAGGACTGAAAAAATAAAGTTCTGTGCTGTTGCAGGTTGCTACTTGTCAGTTTCTGACACACTTGACTGTCTTGACCCTGACTGATACGGAGACAGGACTGCAGTCTGGCAGCCTGGGGCCGGCTTGGTCCTGCAGTCAGTGGGCTCTGGGGGAGGGGTGTCCATTTGCAAAAGTGATGCATTTTCCATAGAGGCACCTGATGGGCTGGTAAGTTTTATACCCTCACCTGGCCAAAGGCTGAACCATCACCATGTAGCCCAGGCTGGCCTCAAACTTGAGGCAATCCTCCTGCTTCAGCCTTCTGAGCACTGGGATCACAGGCATGAACCACCACACCATAGCCAGCTGAAAGGCAATTTGAAAACCACTGGTTTCTTAAAACCAGGATTGGGGAGGCCTCGGACCTTCATGAACTGAGCCACCTCCTGGTCATTTATATGTGAACTGCCCAAAATTCACAGTCCCACACAGTGATGGTTGTGACCATAGAGAGCAAAAAGAAGTTAGCTGGACATAGTGGCAGAGCAGCTGAGAGAGCGAGGCAGAAGGGTCCCGAGTATGAGCCCAGCCTGGGCAATTTGGCAAGCTGCTATCTCAAACAAAAACTAAAATGGGCTTAGGGATGTTCAATCCCCAATCCCCAAACAACAACAAAACAAAGAAAGAGGAAAGACAGGGCTTTAATCCCAGACACTGGGCAAGCCTAACTCCCAGGAGACCTGTACCAGACGTGCGCGGCACTTGGGGCTTGTCTGGGCCGACGCTGGGAGGGGATCCTATGAGACCTGGGGTTGCGTCATGGCCCCAGGTGCTCAGTGTTTCTAACAAAGTGTCTCAGCTCCTGGAAACACCTGCATGGGCTCAGCCGGGGCTGGCATGGGGCTGGGCTGGTGGCAGGGTGGGGCTGTGGGCACAGGCAGGGCAGATGCATGTGAGAGGCCCGGTGCCCGGCAGGCAGCGTCCTTGGCCACCCAGGGAATGAGCGGCCACTGTGCCCAGATGGGCATCTGCATAACCCCAAGGGTGGGGTTGGGTTCTGAGGTACTTCTGGGAAAGTAGGGCCCGTCTCTGTTACTTCCTGGCTATGCCTCAGTTTCCTCTTCTCTAGTAGGCTCAAAAACAAGCCCTGGGAAGGAGGAAGCCCTGCACATGTATGTACGTGCATAATTAGTCAAGAGAAAGCACAAGGAGGCAGAACATCTGGTGCCTGCTTCCACCTGCTCCTGCAGCTGGTCACAGCTGAGCCTCTGCAGGGAGACTGAGTCCCTGTCCTCACTTGCCTTCCTTAGCTTCCCTGTTGGCCTCAGGCTTGGGCCAATCCCAGCACTGTGCCCTTACTGGCCTGCAAACAGGACGGTGTCTGCGAACCCAAGCCAGAAGCAGCACTGCATTCACAAAGTGTGGCCTCCTAACAAAAGCTGGGGCACAATCCACGTCCCGTGGTCACCTGTGACTGAGAGGCAGCAGGTGCTCGCACGCGTGCAGGCAACAGCTTGACAGGAAGACTATCCTTGGGGCAGCTCTGCGTATGGAAGGAAGGGCCTGGGCAGAGAGGGAGTGTGGGCTCTGCCGCACACACCATGACTGACAACTGCTTCTTAAATGCCAGCAACCTCCACTGACAGGGAACAAGCCAAGTCACACCTTGTCAGATGTAAGCACAGAGCAGTGCAGCCGGTGGCCTCAAATATGAAATAGAGAGCTTTCCTTCAGGTGACAGAGGACCCACCTAAAGAGGGCTTAGATAGCTATTTATTTATTTATTTGTGGTGGAACCGGGGATTGAACTCAGGCCCTTGTGCTTGCCAGGGAAACACTTATGCCACTGGAGCCATCTTCCTCTTTAAGCCCTAAAGAGGGCTTAAACTGTGTTACCTGGAGCCAGGATCCAGGCTCCAGAGTTCACAGCTGGCACACAAGGACAGGGGGCTTACCAACTTTCTATGCCACCATCCCTTGGGTGTCTGTCAGTGACTCTCCTTATGGTGGCCAGATGATTGAAAAGGCTTCAAGCTTTGCTCTTCCACCCATCTGATCCCTCAGAGCTGTGTGGACGGGTGACTTTCCCAGAGCACAGTCAGGTACTGTGAGAGGAAAGAGTGGATTTGAGCACAGGGCCGTGTCTGCACACTCACACTCTCCCTATCCAAGACAGGGTTGTCACTGTGTCAGAGGTGTAATTAAAAAATATAACATGAGCTTAATTTAAAAAAAAAAGATTGCATTGAAAGGCATATTGCCCTGAATTGTCCTCAAAACCCTCCTGGCTGAGGAGATGGCTCAGTGGAATAAGTGCTTCCCTGGCAAGCACAATGGCCTGAGTTCAATCCCCAGTTCTACCAAAAAAAAAAAAAGAAAAAACCTTCCTCCTTCCTTCGGACATACCTGTGCCACCACGCCACAACTTTTGTCACTTTCTGAAGCACCTCTGGAAGTCCTCTTTCATGAGTGTATTTGGTTTCACTGTTGCAGCTGCCTTAAGATCCTGAACTGATTCAAAACATTTTCTTTCCATGGTCATTTTGACTTAGGAGAAGACCTAGAAGTCACATGGTGCCCGATGCAGTGACAAGGTAGCCGAGGACACACTGTTATGTCTTTATGAGCCTAATTTTCTGTTGGCTGGCACTGGACAGGCACATTCACCACATTGTTTATCATATCTCATAAAGACACTCAGGAAAGAGGACTTTGAAACCTGCTTCAGAAAGTAGCAAGAATGATGGGATAAGGGTGTCTGAAGAGAGGAGATTCACTGCAGTGTCTTAATAATTTTTTACAACTTTCAGCCTTCACTGCGTGCTTTGATTACCTTTGTGTACACAGAGCTTTCCTGCTCACTACCCTCAGGGGCTCGCAGGCTCACCACTCCACTCCTGCCACAGCAGGGTGCCTGCTTCGAGGGTGGACAATGCCTGCCTCCCACAGGAGGCAGGGCTGTTCTGTGGTCACTGGGGTCCCATGTCACATGCGCTTAGAGAAAAGCCCACAAGTGAACCGATGACTCTGGGACCCTGGCTATGACTTGGTTCTGCCCGTTCTCAATGTTTCAGCTGTGCTGTCACCGGAGTGACAAGTTCCTTCTCTCCTACAAGCAGACTTGGAGACACTTGCACAGGATATGTGGTCCCTGAGAAGGAATGTTTTCCCATGGGGCCTAGCAGGCCTGAGTCTGACTTGGAACACATGATTCAAGCTAGCAGAGAGGACTCTCAATGAATCAGGAGTGGCAGAGGGGGAAAGCAAGGGTTATTTGGATTAAGAACTTTAGGGAGAGTGATTCATGAGCACTGTGACTGACATTTAAAAAACCCCAAATACTTTTGGGTACAGGCATGCTGCTTTGCATTTTGCCTCCCATCTATCCTGGGAATGTAGCAGCCCACAGTTGCACTGGGCCATATCATGTTTCACTTTCTGTGATGTCCGGCTCCTGTTTCCCATGTTTAACTTATCATCAGTTTATCTTCACAGAAGCTCTTGCGCAGTGTAGGCATGTTATGGCTTGGGGTCAGATAGACCACTGGTAGCAATTTGCTTCTACCATAGGCTGTGTGACTGAGGACAAGTTCCTTAACCTCTCTGAGTCTCCATTGCCTGTCTAGGAGCAAGGGCAGTGAGGTCAATCCCTCAGGCTGCAAGGAAATTCAGGTGCAGATACTCCTGGGTAGCGTGAGCTGAGGGGGAGCCTGAGCTGTGGAGGGGGCAGGGAAAAGCACGCATCTCATGTGAAGAGAAGAGAAGCTAGGGCCCGGGAGATGGCTTAGTGGATAAGCACTTCCCTGGCAAGTGCAAGGGCCTGAGTTCAATCCCTGGTTCCGCCAAAAAAAAAAAAAAAAAGAGAGAAACTGGCCTGGCTCTGGCACCTCTATCCTCCCATGGTGTGGGCATGAGTCTGAGTCTCCAAGAGGAAGTCTGTGAAGAGTTGAAAGGGCCCCTTGCCCAGTCCTAAACTCTGAAAGCCACAGGGCACCCCTTGTCCTGCCTTATCTGGGACTTCCAGAGTCTGGGTAAACTGAGTCACAGCTGAGCCCTGGAAGCATAACTTTCCTGCTTGTACCATGAACCAGAGCAGCTTTAGGACCTTTCCTATCCCTGGAGTCAGGGCCTTGGGACTGACCTGACAGGCTACCAGTGCAGGATAGCATGGGCAGCCCCACTACCTCTCCTTGGGTGCCCTCAGAAGGGCCTGGCTGAAGGTGTACAGGCAGCTGGAGCCTTGGGTTAGAAGACAGGAAGAGCCAGCCACATACAGAATATGTCCCGTATGGAGAGGCCTGGGCAGCCTTGGGTTCCATAGAGGCCTACTTCCTGTGACCTTTGTCAGTGTATGTTCCAATTTATTATTTCTAGTATGCAGTAGCAATGCCAATGTTTTACTTGGACTCCTGTTTTGTTTGTTTGTTTGGATATTTTAGGGAAGGGTCTACAGGGTGTTCAGGGTCTCACTACTAGATCAGATTCATAGTGATCTGCTTCCAAGTGCTGGGATTACAGGAGTACACCATCACACCCAGTCTCAATTGCCATCTCAGCGCACCTCTGGCATGGGGCCAGCACAGCAGGCCTGTGGATTGAACCCCTGGCCCTTGCGCCTGCTTGCAGACACTTTAATCCACTGAGCTATTTGGCTGGCCCTTGACTCTTTCATCTTAGTAATTTCAAAGTTGATTGTCTAAAATCCTGGCCATAAAAGCAGTGTCACCTTCTCCTAATGACAAATGTCATCTCCAGTGCTCCCACCCCTATTCTAGCATGAAGTCACACCTTGTTGGACTTCCTGGGACACCTCAACACTGTAAGGTGACAGTGACAACAGTTTATTAGCTGTGCTCTGGGGAAGGGTTTCCTAATATTGAAACTCTTGAATTGACCCATTCCATATCTTAAGGGCTCCTAGCTGGAAATCAGAGCCCTTTCTTGCATAAAGAAGCATGCTTCCATCTTTAGAGGTCCTAGTCAGGGGAGGGTATTGAGCTTTATTAAACACCTACACCATTCCCAGTTCCGCAAAGCCTCAGTGTTCTCCACTGTCAGACATGGTATGGAGATGGTAGTAGCCAGGGTCCCATCCTGGGGCTGTCCTGACATACTGCTTCCATCCTTCAGGTTGTGACACCTGGGCCTCTCCCATGGATGCCACAGAGTCATGGCCAGCAATAATCCCAGCCCTCAGAAGCCAAACCTCTTTGGATGGGATTAAAGCTCCCAGGGAAGACCAGGAGCTGAAAGACAGGGGGTCCTGCCTCTACCTACTCAGCTGTGTGGGTTCAGTGCCTTGCTGACCTGTGTCCGAGGATCAGCAGGTGCTGAATGAGGCCACCCCAGGACCGCCACATAGCACTGCTTCTCCCCTATTAATACCACTTGACCAGGTACATTTTTTTGTATGCCATCTGTGTGTGTGTGTGTGTGTGTGTGTGTGTGCGTACAGAGTCTTGCTAAATTGCTTTGTGGTAAAAGGTAGGTGATGTCCCAGAGCAGGGCATACGCAGATGGGGGGACAGAGCCTTTGCTTCGTTGGACTGAGGATGTGGGGGCACACACTGAGCAGTCCATCCAGCACTGGGGTGGAAGGGACCACAGGAATAGAGGTCTGGAGCCAAATAGATGGGGGACATCCAGGAAAGCTCCTCTCCACCATTCTAATCTCCAGTCAGTGAGGTTGCTCCCTTTTTGCAGCTTTGACATCAAGGTGGCCCCTCCCTTATCTGAGAAAGGAGCATTCATGAAAACTTCATAAAGGTTAGGGGATATTAAGAGAGATAAAGATAAGGAGGCCCAGGAATCTGGAGAAGATAGGCCTTGCCTGTGAGGCTGCCTGGATCCCCTTATCCAAGGGTGGAGAGGGTGGCCAGGGAGTCTCCTTTCCAGTCTCTCACCTGTAGCAGGGGCTCTCTCTGATCCCTTGTAGCTGCCTGGAGGTGAGACAGTCCAGGTTCTTTCCTGGAGCCCTGTCATACTGGAATAACTGTGCTTGTGTGTATATGTGTGCCGACAACACATTTAGTGGTGAACTGGGACTAGAAACCTGCAGTCCAAACTGGTAGGTAACACTAGTTCCCTCGGTCTTAGAGAGGGGAAAAGGGTAAGGAACACTTTGCTTCTGTACACTTTATATAGCTTTGCTTAGTTTGAAAGTCTTACTATGGTCTAATCATTTCTTTGCGTGTCCATTATAAATCATGTAATTTAAAAGCAATGAAAAAATTTTAAATCACATGTAAAATTTTGAAAGTTAGGGTACTTAGTTGGAAGGTAGGGGTGTTGATCTCCAAGGTAACTTCATTTCTTCCAGCAGTTTGTGGCATTCTACAGCCTGGACTGAAGGAGTCAACATGGATGGGCCCAGAAGGGCAGGGAGCTAAGGTGCAGGGCCGCATTGACATCAGTGAGCCTATTTAATCTCAGCAGGGTAGATATTATTAATCTGAGATTGGCCATTGAGAAAAGCAGCTCAGAGGTGAAATCAGAAGCCTGAGGTCTAGGACAGGGCAGGGTGGACACTCATACGTCAGGATATTAGAGCTGTCCTCCACTGGTCACCCGTGACCTGGGTCAGTGGAGGAGGACAAAGGGAGGGGAGAGCTGAGTGCAGATGCCTGACCTCCCTGGGCAGTGTGTGTGTGTGTGTGTGTGTGTGTGTGTGTGTGTGAAGCCAAGAGTGGTGAACAGCTTAGGAGAGGCCACTTTGAATAGGAGAGGTATGGAAAGGAGGGGTTTGGCTCTTAGTTGAGCAACACTGTGGGACCCAGCATCTTCAGGACTTTGATGAACTGGTGAAGGGGGCTGTGAAGGCCCCCACGAAGGAATGGATGCCCCACAGCCCCCCAAAACTGCAGTGATCAAGACTGCAGGAGGGAGACTGGGCCTGAGTCCCCTGGTCTTTGTGCTTTTCCAGCTCCGCTGACCTCGGGTCTGATCCTGAGAACAGGAACTGGAATAGACGTTCCCCCTGCCATGAGTCTGATCTTTGTGGGAAATGGGGGGCTGAGGCACTCTGGGATTGGGTGGATCTTGTCAACCCTGAAACGGGTTGGGCTGCTGGTGGAGTGGGCACCCTCCAGCAGAATATGGGCTCCAGGGCATCTCCTAGTGTTGGGCCTCTTTACCAGGCCCAAGGGCAACCTGGGGGAAGTTGAGGGGGCACACATCAGGGAGGTATTGGTCACTTGTGTCAGTGCCCCCCTCTTTGAAGTCATGGTCACCAAGACTTGTGCAAAAATCTGGTTTCAAGGGGTCAGCTGTTCAGGGGACTCTAGATGCAGGTCATAACCAGGGAAAGGGTGGAGTGTTAGGTGTTGGAGCTGTGACTTCCTAAGATAGCAAAGGCTGAGGTCTAAGAGGGGGCTTGCTGTGACCCCAGAAGGCAGTTGATTACTGCCTTCACTATCTCCTTCTGCATCTTTCTTATTAGTTTTTAGTTCTTGAACTGCAGAGTCCTTGAACACAGCTTTCTAAGAACAGATGGTAAGAGACCAGCTTAGGTTGGCACGAAACAGGGAGATGCGGGATGTGTGTGCGGTGTCACAGCACATCAGCATATGATTTAAAGGTTTTTGAGGACAAACCTACAAGAGGAGGGCTGAGAGGTTTGGAGCTGCCAGTCCACGGAGCTACATGGTCTGTGACAGGGGTAAAGGCCACGAATATCTACGGGGATCCAGACTTTACCTGAAAAACTTACTTTCTAAAATTTCTGGTCTTCGTGCCTGTGGCATGCTTTATACAACAGGAAGGCATAAATATTATTGCCTAATGTGCTTTGACTCGGTAATGGAGCCTCTCGAGGTAGGAGCTGGTGCAAAGTGCCTCTTTGCAGGGCGCAGCGGCGACCCAGGATACACAGCCCCTGCGTCTTGGCTTCTAGGCTCGCTCAGGACCACGAAGGGAAAAGGCATGGACAGCAGGAGAGGACCTAGAGGGGTCTCCGCTCGGGACGCCAAGCAAGGCTCGGTTGGGGTCGGGAGAATGAGTACAGCGCGCGGAGAGCTGACTGGCCTGGCCCTGCGCAAGGAGCCTCGCTCGGATGGGAGTGGGGCTGAGCCCCGCCAGCCCTCCGCCGCCGCTGGTAGCGCCCCTGGGCCGGCAGCGCAGCGCCGCGCAGCGCAGCACAGCGGCTCTTGGCCTCCACCCTGTGACTGGGAGGGTCCCCGCGTCCACAAGGGCGCCAGGCTGCACCCTCGACCTCAAACTCCCGCCCCCAGCCAGGGCTCTGCGGCGCACGACCCCTCCTCGCCGCTCCCGGGTGTCCCGCCGCGCATGCTCAGTGGGAGGCGGCCGGCGGCGCGGCACTGACGCCAGCGGCCGCGGGAGACTCCGCGGGGGGCTGGGCGCGGCCGCAAAACCCGGAGCCCGAAGCGGGAGAGCGGATCCGCCTCAGCGCCTCCAGCGCGGCCCACAAGACCCGGGCCGGAGCGCGGCGCCGGAGCGGAGTCTCCGCTGCGCCTCCCGACGGCGCGGCCCGCGGCTGCCCTTTCTACTCCAGCGCGGCGTCCGCGCTGACGGCGACGGCTGGCTGCTGCAGCTCGACCCGGGACGCCGAGCGCACGGACCACAGGTCGCCTCCGCCGGCGTCCCGGAAGCTCAGCGCGGCCCAGGCGGGCGGCGGGCGGCGGGGTAGGCGGCGGCGGCGGCGGCCCGCTCCTCGGGAAGGGCATGTTCGCGTGCGGAGGCGCCCGCCGCCCGCCGCCTCAGCGCCCCCTGCCCACGGCCGCCGCCGCCGCGCCCGCGCCGCGATAAAAGCGCGGCCGCGCTCCCTGCTGCGAGACCCCGTGCGATGACAGAGCGGGCGGCTCGCTGACCGGACCGTGCCAGCCCGCCAGCGTGTCCGCCATGGGCTGCGCCCCGAGCGCCCGCGTCTCCGAGGGCCCGGCGGGGCTGCGCGGCGGCGGGAAGGAGCCGCGGGACGCCTCGCCGCGCTCGTCCAGGCCGAGGACCGGCGGCGCCCTGGCCCGGCCCGGCGACACCGGACCTGCAGAGCCCCAGTCTCGCGACGGCGGCGGTACGGAGGTGAGCGGAGCGAGCGGCGGGCTCCCCGGGGTCCCCTTATCTGGCGGAGCGGCGTCCCACAGGTCCCCGCGTCGGTGGCTCAGGTGAATGAGGACGCCCGGCCGGCTGCGGGGTCCTTGCTGCAGGCATCAAATCCCAGCGCGGAGCCGCGTTGTTTTCTCCCTACTGTAGGTGTTGGGACGCCAGGACTCCGGGAGCGCCCCTGAGACTTTAAGTTAGGCGGAACTTAGTTCGTGGAGCTGCGCGATGGAAATGGGAGAACCGCCCTTTGAGGGATACGAGACCCCCCTCTCCCTCCGCCCCCCCCCCCCCGTGTTTTGTTTTCCTTTGGTCAGTTTTGCATTGCTGTGCAGGTTTCTTTTTTTCCTCAGGAGTATTAAAATGTAATCTGGAACAACATCAGTTATGCACTATTGCACACTTTCGGAGGTTCACGTTTATTAACATATATATTGTATTTAAAGGCAGTGTAATTAGAAAATGCTGTCCTGATACTCAAGTTTTGAAGCATTCAGCAGAACAAAGTTAATCTTTTATTAAGCAGTCTTACTTACTGGGACATTTTGTGACTTAAAAATTGGAGCATCTTCTCCAGCTCCTTATTGCTCTGACTTGTGTTTTGACAAAGTTGCTAAGGTTTGGTCTTTGTTAAACTCAGCAAAGGATTTATTTTATTTTAGTTTTTGGAGGAAAGATAAAAAGAAAAGAAAAGAAAACAAACAAAAAACATGTGTATCAAGGTGCAGAGCAGTGGCTTTCTAGTGCCCTGGTTTGGAATTTTAGAGCCAGAATTTGTGTCGGTCTGCCTTAGTAAAGTAGAAAACAAAACCAAAGACTCTGGTGTGCTGGGGTGCAGATAGTTGAATATAATTCTTTTTTGCACTACTTTTTTAAGAGTTCTTTGTAATTTTCTTGTTTACTGCTCAGTAAAACTGCTAAACCTCACAGCTTGCAAGGGTATAGTTTCATCTACTTAGTCTTAAATTTCTAGCAGTCATCATGATACATTTTCTGTATGTAAGAGAGACAAGTCTTTTTTTTTTTTTTTGATATTGCACAACTGAAGTAACTCCACCCCTCTTATACTGAGTGAAAATTCAACTTTGCTCTGGTGATCAGAAGGTAACACATCTGTTGATGGAGGCAACCTGTGGCAGTTTAGACTATTAAGTGACACTGTTTTCATTGTCAGAGGGACGCTTACACATTAAGCCTACTTAACTGGCTCACAAAAGAAAAGACAAGTTGATTATGGAAATTATCACAGCTTTCAAGTTTTTTTGAGCCAAATCTAACATTGGTTACTTTACGTTATTAAACTTGTAGATTTCCAAAATAGCCCATTTAGAAAGAGGCTTTCACAGATCTGTTTGTGGCTATCTTAAATCTTAAAATTCACCCAGGCACCCTGTGTTTCTAAGAGCCACTGTTTTAGACATTGTGTTTCATTGGCAGACCATTGGCTTGTATTGGACCCATAAAATACATTTATCCTTACAACGCCCAATGCATTGTCATGCATATAATGGTTGCTAAGTAAAATGTTTGTTAAATTTTTAAAAATTTTCAGTGACTGGAATTTGATCCCATAAGGCCTCAAACAGAGACTTTAAGATACTAGTCTTTCTAGAGGAAGCGTCAAATTATAAATAAGAACAACCATAGAAATCATACTTCTTGCCATAATTGTTACTTGTGAACTGTACATGTTGATCTCAGTTTCAGATATTTGTATTCAGATTATGAGGAAATAGAGCAGAGAAAAACTGCAGCTCTTTAAAAATTAAGATATAAATATACTCTGGAATTTGAGCAACATGTTAAAAAGAAAGAGAAACACCCAGTAGCCCAGCAAAATCAAATTACTATGGGGTTTCTTTATGTTAACATTCTCAAGATCCAATTTTAGTTCATTAAAAATTTTCTTTTTAAAATGCAGTAAGTCAGTATATCTTTGAATGAGTTTCAACAAGAAATACAGTGGGGGAAGTTTTCATGTTGCTTTACCATAAAGTAGTTCCTCAAAGTGGCTGGGAATCCATTTTCAGATTAAACTGTATACCCTACACTATGGTGTATCCTGTGTCTGTTTTAGGGAGCAATTTGTGGACTGTTTATTAATAAATATTACATAAAGAACGGTTCCATGGCAGGAACTAAGTTTAGCTGACTTCTTTCATGCAAGATTTGTCAGGGAATTTGATTTTTTTTTTTTTTTAATGTCTTTTTTTTGAGACAGGATCTCACTATGCAGCTTAGGCTGGCCTTAAGCTCACTTCCTAACTCAGGCTGGTCTCGAACTCACAACAATCTTCCTGCCTCAGCCTCCTGAGTGTTGGGATTACAGGCATGCACCACCACGCCCGGCAGGGAATTTGATTTTTAACATATTCTGTGAATCCCCAAGTAGTGTTCAGAATACGCAGCATTTTCCAAACTCATTTGCTCGTAGGGCCCTTTTCTTGAAGTATGTCTTAGGCAAGCTGCAAGTTAAGGTCTGATTCCTCATGTGAGATACTAATATTCAAAGCATAAGAAATATACTTAACAGTAAAACTCAGCAATGTGATTTGCTTCTTAATGATTCCAAAGGTACTTTAGGATCTTGTAATATATTAGGCTAGGTTGGCCATGTGAACTTAAATTGGAGCATTACTAAAAATACTCGTAGACTATTTATTTATTTCAGAAGTTATAGTCTATGTGGTTACAGATAATGAATGCTGTGTTCAGTTTGAACACTTACAGTTTTGTTTATTTTTAATCAGTGTGAGCTTTAACTGTAACATTTAAATATTTTCGTGTCTGTGATTTGCTACATTTCCCTTTTCCTTAGTTAAGATTTGGGCTGCCCTTGAAATGTTTATGTGGAGGGGAAGGTGTGTTCAGGGAGGCCCTTTTGCACACACAGAATATGCTGCTCACAACTGGTCACATTCTCCACTCAGCCTTACTAATCAGTGGATGAGGCAGCAGGCATGTATGTGTGGCCCTGTCTGGGCTGGGACACAGTAGGCCCTCTCTCAATGCTGGTTTGTGAGAGGATTGTGTAGAGCAGGCTGGACGGCTCAGAGAAAGAAATGGAGGACCCAGTTTTAACTAGATTGAGGTTGTGAAGGTTGGATTTGGTTTCATGGAAATCTCTGGTTATTGCTCTTCTGAACATTGCTGCCCTGGAACGATATCCTCAGTGAGCAGCGAGGATTTCCCTGTAGCGAATGCAAGGTTACTGTGCTGCAGCAGGTGACTGACTGATAACTGTACAGCACTCAGCCCAGAGTTAGCTGTCAGCACTCATGGACTCCGCAGACCTCTCCAAGTGGCTGTTTCCTGGTTTCATTGGTTGTTTTTAAACTCACTTTTACTTTTTACTATCTTTCCCTACCCTCCCTCTCTCTTCCCAGTCTTCTTCCTGACACTCCCTACTCCTCTTCCTCCACAGACCTGGCCATGCCAAGCAGTTTAGTCAGTTTAACCAGTTTAGGCAACCAAAGGTTAATGGTTTCCTGGTATTTCTAGCCAAAGTATAAAATATTGCCTGATTTTAATGTACAAGTGGATTAATTGTATTTTCCCCTAATATGTAGTTACTGACATTTTCCTCCAAAGTGTATTGAGAGAATGAGACCTCAGTTTCTGCTCCTATCGTGAGTGACTGTGACTTGTGTCTGGAATTAAGGACACAAACTGAGAGTTCAGGAGTGTGTGTGTTTCCTTCTCTTCATCTTCTTATTTCCTTCTCTTCATCTTCTCAGGCCTTTTAATATAAAGAATCTCATTATCTTGCCAGGCTTAACTTAACTGTAAAGATTTTTTTCTTTTTAACATTTGGTTAAGTTCCTTTTATATACATAAAGAAATTTATTATATATATAAATTTACTATATCACATATATATAATACCAGTCTAGTCCTGGGCCACACTTGACCCTCTCCTTTTTGCAGTGTGGGCTGTGATGAGGCCTGAGGTCCCCTCTGGCACAGATACTCCCTTTGAAGTGACTTGTGACACTGGTTTTCCTTGGGATGGCTTGCCTGTTTGGGTTGGGATCTTAAACAGGGGAAGCTTCATGATGTGAGCCCACGTGAGGCAGATGTCTCAGAATAACCTAAAATGCCTTAAAAGACAAACTATTTGAAACAGTTTTAAAAAGAACCAAGGGGAAAAAAAAGAACCGCGGGAAAGCTGGGCATGGTGGTGCATACCTGTAATCCCAGCACTCAGGAGGCTGAAGCAGGAGGATTGTTGTGAGTTCGAGACCAGCCTGAGCTACAAAGTGAGCTTAAGGCCAGCCTGAACTGCATAGTGAGACCCTGTCTCAAAAAAAAAAAAAAAAAAAAAAGAACTGAGGGAGAAGTTACTTAGGACATGAGTAAGCCCTTACTTAGTCTTGCTTAAGGTCTGCAGCCTCAGCATGGTTTCTCTGTGTAGTCAGGCAATGGACTGCAAAGTTCTTATAGTGCATAGCAGTAATACCCACTGTTTCCTGATGCCCTCTGCCGTAAGCATTGTGCCTTACAGGTATTATTTCATTTAATCCTTACAACTCTGTGAGATGATGGATGGATATCATTTTCCTTCAGTGGGTACCACAGAGCTTGGGATGTAAGCTCAATGGTAGAGAGCTTGTCTGGCCTGTGCATGGTTCTGGGTTGGATCCTCAGTACTGCAAAAAAACAAAACATGCTGGTTCATGCTCAGCACTTGGGAGGCTAGGCAGGAGGACCCCTGTGAGTTTGAGGCCAACCTACATTACCTAGTGAGTTCAAGGCCAGTCTGGACTACACAGTGAGACTCTCCAGCTCAAAAACCAAAAAAGAAAACAACAGGTAAGTCAGGAGAGGTTAGAGACTCACCCAGGATCAGACAATTAAGCTGGGATGAACCCGTTGTTCCTGGCCCTAATCTGTGGTCAGTTGCTCTCTGTTGATGGGTATGTTTGTATTGTCTGGCTTTCTGTTAGGCTGCATGTTTGTCTGCAGTCACTGGAGTTGGAATCCTAAATTTACATTACTGTGAAAGTCAGTGATAGGTCTCTGTGTTACTGGAAGTTGGAGCCATCTTTAGCTGACTCCTGAAGCTAGCCATCTGGGGTCCCTTGGGGCTGCCTTCTTTTTTGTCTGATGTGTTGGCAGAGAGTCCTTTGAGATTCTCCCTTCACCTTTTTTTCTGCTCGGGCAGCCTTCCCTCACCAGAAGGGAGTTCTAATTGCCTTTGCCTGGAAAGTTGTACCTCTTCTCCCTCAGAGTTGTTGGAGGTGCATCTGAAAGCGTTCAGATTTCCAGGGGGGCTTTAGCGGCATCTGTGCTCTTGGAATGTCTCATGTAGTTTTGCAGGGCATGGATTTTGGTTTTGGGTCTTCTCCTGGAGTATAGGCTACTGGAGGGCAAGGACTGTATCCTCAGCTCTTTTTCTTTTTTTTTTTGGTGGAACTCAGGATTGAACTCAGGCCTTTGCACTTGGCAGGGAAGTGCTTATTCCACTGAGCCATCTCCCCGGCCCCAGGACTGTATCCTACTGTCATTTTCCATTACAGTTTCCAAATGTTTGGCATACTCAGGAAATATTTGGGTAAACACACCCATCTCTGTGGCTGAGAGGGCTTCCATTCATGCCCTTCCCTAGTCTGAACTCACCTTGTTTGTTGGTTTTTATGAGACGGGGTCTTGCTATGCAGATCACACTGGCCTTGAACTCACAGCAGTCCTCCTGCCAGGCATGCGCCCATGCTTGGCTTCACCTTGTTTAAATGTAATAAAAATTATTAGGGTGTGTTGTATACCCTTGAGCCAGTGATTAATCTGAGGGCTGTGAGTAAAGCTT
Organism: Ctenomys sociabilis; assembly: GCA_004027165.1. Classification (NCBI taxonomy): domain Eukaryota; kingdom Metazoa; phylum Chordata; class Mammalia; order Rodentia; family Ctenomyidae; genus Ctenomys; species Ctenomys sociabilis. Next base: position 10,240 of record PVKA01013732.1, on the reverse strand, counting down.
TTGCCTCTAATTTTGGTTGTGTGCAGGTTGAGCAAGGTTTCTTGATTCACTCCTTCTGTTCTACTTTTGTTCTGCTCTGTTTGGTAAGAAGAGATTGGAAATCGTGTTAGAGCACTGTTTTGACAAGTTTGTATTGCAGGTTTTTAGCTACAGGCATGGAGTACAGTGTGCCCATTCACAGACAGGAAGGATGGAACAGAATTCCTGAGCATTGAGCATGACCTCAAGCAGCTCAGGTGGGGGGCCCTAAGTGGTGGGAAACGCACACTTGGTCTGCTGAGTTTGAGTTCTTTCACTCTCCCAGCTATTGCCACTCTGGTCCTGCTAGTGACTACAGCGCTGCTTGCACTTCTCTTTCTGCTACAGCAGTGGCCAAGGCCAGTTCCCAAGTTGTGTTCAGGTGCTGGGAGTTGGTGACAGATTCCAGTGAGGCTCTGAGAGAAGGCTGAAGGAGGAGCCAATGATCATGGTTGTGTGATATTTGGCAAATCCTGATCTTGAGTTTTCTCAAGTATAAAATAAGGGTAGAATATATACCTGGGTTCTGATGCGGATTACATCAAACAATGCCTGAAAATGTTTTGTAAATTTGAAAACATTCCATGGAAGAATTTATAATTCTTAAATCACCTTTTTAAAGGCAAATGGCTAAAATCTGTGCCCCCTACCACCATAGTGATCCTTTTCTAGAATCCCCACTCCTGCCTTTTCTTTTATAGAGCTGCACATTGAACCCAAGGCCTTGCACAAGCTATGCAAATGCACTACTACTGAGCTGTACTCTGCCTTCAGCTATCAATGTGTTTTAAAATATAAGTCTCATTTTTAAAAATACTATACTTTTGTTCTTTCCTCAAAACCTTATTTCAGACAGCAAAATTGACTTACACACCAGTATATGCACCACCTAGCTTATCCAGTTAACTTTTTCCTATACTTGCTTTTATTATGCCTGCCCTTTTATTCATCAGTCCATTTTATTTCTGGATGTATTTTACAGGAACTTCCATATGTCAGTGTATTTAACCCTTAAATACTTCAGTATGCATATCATTTACTGGAGTCTAAATTTGAAATTACAAAGTAAAAGTACAAATGTTTGTGTAACATTCACTTTTTTTTTTTTTTTTTTTTTTTTTTTTTTTTTTTTTTTTTTTTTTTTTTTTTTTTTTTTTTTT
>PVKA01013731.1:13483-54367 GCA_004027165.1 Ctenomys sociabilis | reverse complement strand
GGTCCTACAGAAAATTGGAATAGATGGACTCTATCTTAACTTGATAAAAGCCATCTATGACAACCCAAAAGCTCATATAATCCTAAATGGGGAAAAACTGAAATCTTTCACTCTTAAATCAGGTACAAGACAAGGATGTCCTCTATCACCCCTCCTATTCAATATAGTGTTGGAATCCTTAGCAACAGCCATTAGAAAAAGGGAGAAATAAAGGGAATAAGAATAGGTAAAGAAGAAGTTAAATTATCACTATTTGCAGATGACATGATACTTTACTTGGAAGACCCCAAAAATTCTACCAAGAAACTACTAGAACTGATAGGGAAATTCAGTAGCATAGCAGGATACAAAATCAATACGCATAAGTCGCTAGCATTCCTCTATACAGATAACAAACACACTGAAAGGGAAACTATAGAAATAGTACCTTTCACAATAGCACCGCGGAAAATGAAATACCTTGGGATTCACTTAACCCAGGAAGTCAAAGATCTTTTCACGGAAAATTACAACACCCTAAGAAAAGAGATTATGGAGGATTTCAGAAAATGGAAAGACATTCCATGCTCCTGGATAGGAAGAACCAACATCGTGAAGATGGCCATACTCCCAAAATTGCTCTACAGATTGAATGCAATCCCTATTAAACTGCCACCAACATACCTCGCAGATATAGAGAAATCAATCCTAAAATTTATTTGGAACCACAAACGACCTAGAATAGCAAAGGCAATCTTGGACAATAAAGACAAGGCAGGAGGCATCTCAATTCCTGATTTGAAATTATACTACAAAGCCACTGTGATAAAATCAACATGGTATTGGCAACAAAATAGACCTGAGGATCAGTGGAATAGATTAGAAGATGCAGAGGTATCTACGAAAACACTCAGCCATCTTATCTTCAACAAAGGGGCTACACAAGCTCACTCGAAGAAAGACAGCCTCTTTAACAAATGGTGCTGGAAAACGTGGCTTTCTACATGCCGAAAACTAAAACTTGACCCAGCTCTATCACCATGCACTAAGTTAAAGTCAAAATGGTTTAAAGATCTAAGCGTTAAAACAGAAACACTCATTCTACTTGAAGAGAAAGTAGGAAGAACTCTTGAAGACATAGGGGTAGGTAAAGAGTTCATGAACAAACATATATTCACACGGGAAGCTCTTGAAAGAATCAACAACTGGAATCAATTCTTCTTAAGGAGCTTCTGAATGTCAAAAGAAATTGTCAACAGAGTGAAAAGACAACCCACAAACTTTGAAAAAATCCTAACTAATAAGCAATCAGACAGAGGACTACTGTCTAGAATATATAAAGAACTAAGATATAACAGGGCCCTCAAATTTAAAGACCCAATTCAGAAATGGGCATCTGAGATGACTACACAGTTCTCAGAGGACGAAATTAAAGAAGCAAATAAATATATGAAAAAATGCTCCACATCGCTAGCCATTTGTGAAATGCAAATTAAAATCACACTGAGATATCATCTCACTCCAGAAAGAATGGCTATCATAAGGAAATCAACCAGCAACAAATTTTGGAGAGGTTTTTGGGGAAAAGAGAACACTTCTCCACTGCTGTTGGGGATGTAGACTGGTAAAACCATTGTGGAGGTCAGTGTGGAGACTCCTCAAAAGAGTAGGACTAGAAATACCATTCAAGCCAGCTATCCCCCTGCTGGGAATTTTCCCAAAGTATCTGGATTCATTGTATCATAGAGATATATGTGTACCTATGTTTATAGCAGCACAATGTGTGATAGCAAAATCTTGGAAACAACCAAGATGTTCATCACATGAGTAATGGTTGAAAAAGATGTGGTATTTCTATATAATGGAGTATTACTCAGCTATTAAGAATGATAAGTTTGAAGCATTTATACTGAAGTGGATGCCACTTGAACATATACTCATAAGTGAAATAAACCAGACACACATGTGTAAATATCATATAGTCTCCCTAGTATAACAAGGGAAAAGCAGAAATACAAAAGGTAACGTGCAACAAGTAAAATCACTTGAGTCAGATAAGGCAAAGTGAATGGCATATGCTGCAGGATACTAATCAGCTTTTCTTCTGGATGGTTAACAACCTAAGTTCACAGATGAAAGTTGGACAAATAGAATAGCCACAAGGCCAGCCAACATTTTGGCCCTAGCCTTTCAAGGTCAGTGAAGACTCAGGACATAGGAGAACCTGTACTGCAACATCATGAAACTCACGTGAGCTCCAAATTTTCTGAACAAGGAGATTATGAAGCCACAGAGGAAAGAGATTGAAGTCCTATAGTGTGCCTGGGGAGAGTCACATGAAGAGAAAACTTTCTCTCACGCTCTCACAGAGCAAAGTGGTCAAGCATTGGCTGTGACTCATCCACATGGATGGCACAGACAAAGGAACTACAGAATAGTGTACAGGACTACAAGATAAACCCTGAGAGGGCTTCACTGAGCACATAGGAAATATAAAGTTCATGTGTTGGTATATAAGTCTTGATCTACCTAGTTCTTAACCATCCAGCAGAAAAGTATAAAAATGAAGTATACATCGTGAGGCCATAATATTAATCCGAGTTGTAAATGGCTATGGTTGACAATTTATTTGAATAACTCCCTATGGTTGCAGAATGCTGGACTGTGTTGGATTGTGGTGTCGAGTTCAAGCACCTAAGTTAGTTGAATGTCAATGGAGTGCCCCTTTTGACAGATGTAGACAAAGGAAGGGGTGTAGAAATAAAAAATCATGATGTATGTGTATAGGAAGTACAGTTGGGATAGATAACGCTGTGCTTCTACATAATTCTATGAGAGGCAAGATCTGCACTAATGGTGGTTGGACAGGATATTATGTCGGCTTCTAGTACTACGGTCATCCACTAGGAAAATAATTATTGAGTTTTTGATGTAATTCACGTATAGAAAAAGAAAAGTAAGCAGCTACACTCTTAATTCACTGATAAGAGATATCTGCTAAAATAATATCTGTAAATATAATATCATGTATGCACCTTGTACAATACCAAACCATTATGAAAACAGTTTGCAATATATTAATTTATCGAAAAAAAAAAAAAGAGAAAAAGAAGTTAGCAAAGTACCTGGCTGTTCTTTATAATGGTGCTTTACTGAGTTCTCTTAAGTAAGACTTTCCCTCCAGGGGACCAGGTAGAAGTCACAGATGACTACTGACCCCATGGCCAGGTATATCAACACAGTTGCTGTGATGGTATGTGGACAGCACTCCAGGTGGCAAGTAGCTTCACAGTGGCTCTTGCTTCTTAATGATAAGGAATGTCTATTAGAAATCACAAGGGCTGTATAAACTGTCAATCAGGTAGCTGGGGAGGACAAGGACAAAGCCATACATTTATATGCACAAGATGGGCAAGGCCATGATCCTGAGAAACCAACAGCAGATTTTTGAAAGTAGCAGTTAATTGGTAGGATTCTCAACCTGACTAATTATACATGCTGATACCTGTGAACCAAGGAACTGCACTGAAGATAACATTGTGTAAATATAGGGTCACGCTTGGAATGCCTGTCATTCTGGTCTTCTAAATACATACTTCTTGTCATAACATACCAATTATTGTTGTTGTTTTAATGGGTAATAAATGAAAAAAAGACACACACACAAAAAAAAAAATTGTTGAATCTGTATTGTTAAGATGTCTTGAAACTGTCTGATTGACATTTGTAGTTCAATAAAATAAAAAAAATAAATAAATGTATCATATATTAAAAAAATAAAAAATAAATACAGATAATTGAAGAGTCACTACTCAATGAAATAATAATGCACTAATAATCAAATTATTAAATATGTTAACTAATTTGATAAAAATCCTTTGTTGAGTGATTGCTGCTTAAGACTTTTTGCAATTTGTGAATTGTCTTTCTTTTGATGTGCACAAACTACTCAGTAAGGTGAGATTCCAGTTGTCTGTATGCTGATGTCAGCAATCTAACCAACTACATTGAGAACAGCAGTGTATAATACAAAAGCCATGGTTGAATACCTGTCATCTTGGTCTTCTAAATGTGTACCATTTCTATTGTTTTATCAATTATTATCATACTCTCTTTAAAATAATTTTTTAAGAGTAAAGAAGACAAGAAAAAAATAGGATTTATTAAAAGCAGGCATTAATATTCAATTATTTGTCCAATCTTGTATAACTCTCTGTTAATGTGAACAGCAGAGTTGATAAAAATAGCTAACATAGCAACCATTGTTAATTTGCTATTCCTGCTTGAATATTTTGCTCTTGTTTGGACTCTCTAATCTAAAATAAAATAAAGTCATAGTAATTTCTTAAAATTTGGGTATATAGTCTCTTCTTTAAAGGATATTTGCATATTTAAAAATTAGTAGGATGAGGCAACCTTATTGTTACAAGAGACAAAGTGTCAATTATGAAAAAAGGTCAATTAGCAACATACAGACAGGTTGAAAGTCTAAATAGGCTCCTACAGGCATTATCAAGGAAGGTCTATGCATGCTGCACTGTCTACCACACAGCCTTCAGGGCCTAGCTGCATTGGTTTTTAATTAAAACATTCTGAGGTTATAAAGCATGTTACCACAGGCTCCCTCCAGGCCCTCTGTCTTGTCTCCAAGATGTACTGAATGAAGGAGCTTTCCCTTTGCATTTCTTTCTTCTCTGATGTGAGAATTTGGTTACTTGTGTTGGTAATATAGTTAAATGGTATGTCAGTTTATCAAGTTTCACATGTGTTTTATATAACCATTTTCTAGTGTCTCAGTAATTTTATCCTTTTGCTGAGGTTGAAAGTGTTAAAATATAGAGCTTAGGATTTAACCCATACATTATAAAAATAATTCAGGATTTTGCTTTTCTGTGTTCTTTTGCTTGAAGTATTATGCTTCCCTCTCAATATGAAATTTGTCACATTGGAGATTTTGAGAACAAAATCACAGAGATTGAACCTTCAAATTTCTTTCAACCACATCAATTTATAAATTCCAACAATTTCTTTGTGCCTAGAAAATATAGGAGTCATAGTGCTCGTAAAAACAATCAAAAAACAAACAAAATCTTTCCCCTGTGTTTACATTCTAGCAGAATTCAACCCACTACAGAACTTGACATATTTATTCAGCTTCTACTAGACAAATGTTTATTGATTACATTGTGAGCACAAGAGTGAAATTCTTGTCTTGTGAAGGTTAAAGTAGAAAATATAACTGTTTGTTACCCAAAAAACCAGCTAAGATCCATTATGAGGGGCAGCAAGCTGGAGAAACAATGATGCTTAAATTTTGACAAAGAAAATGATCCAGAAAAGCTTCCTCAGAGCAAGTTGTGTTTAGATGCACTTTTCAGAGAATAAATTTTTATTTTTAATTTCTGAGACAAGAGTTAAAGAAAGTAATTTTGCATGTAGGGGAAAGAATGCTGCTGTTAGACAAAATGATCCAGACAAAGTTAGCCAGATTGATGGTTTATAGTCATCAATTGAAACTCCTGGAAGCTTTTAAAATTATTCCTACCAATTCCTTGACTGTCCCAATCTTGTACAAGTATTTCATGCATATAAAAGTAATTTCAGTTGTATTAAGTATATTTATCATTTCAAAATTACTTTTAGAAAATTACCTCTGAAGCTTTAAAAATTCAAATAAGGTATCACATTTTAGTTTTTGTTATGTGAGATTTCATGATTAACACCAAATATCCACATTTTCGTGTATTTTCTAAATCTCATGAATATTGGATTTTCATTTCATAAACATGTAAACTATCTAAAATAAAATTGTGTCTATAGTTTAAGAAGTAGTGAAAGACATTCCAAGAGAAAGTAGAAATGCAGAATTAGATAGTTGCAGTCATGTAGCTATTTGAAGACTGTCAACTATTCCAGTGTCACCAGAATATGAGGAGAATATTGAAAGTAGTTAGACATCTGGAAAAAACTGGAGAGCAGATTGTAAAGGGAAATTTTGGCATACTATTACATTTATTCTACGGATACACTCTGTGAATTGAAATTATAAGTATTTAGAATCTTGATAATAAGCATTTGATGTAGGGTTAAGGAAACATTCCAGTTTCTGCCTAGCCAGTCTTCAAGGTAATTACCTTGGGATTGATATGCTAATGAAGGGAGAGAAACTGATCTCCTGTGGGTGACCTCCAAAGGATAAGCTGAACTTCGAAATAACATAGGGAAAAATGGCCTCTGGACCTGACCTGTGTGGGTTCGTGTTCTCTAAAACCAAAGAATGAATTTTAGGAACAAACGGAGGTTATGAGAAGAATAGATTTATTGAGGGAAAGAAAGCTCCTGTCCCAGAGAGGGATGGGTGGCAGGGGGGTCTCTTCCGGGGACTTTTATAGAGGAAAACCATGTGGTGAGGCGGGTCTAAGGTGGGGAAGACATGGGAAGTTGCTTTGGACAAGAGGTGGGACAAAACTATGGTAAACCAATGGGATTACAAGCACTATTGTTCAGGTAAAATTTATTAAATCTAGTACCAAATGGGGAAGTGAGTTATGTAGCAAGCGGGCATGAATATGGGACAGGATCTCTTCTTGTTGTTGGGCTGGTGACTAATTTAGGCTCTTTCAAAGTGATTGATACCTATCTAGAATATCAATCTCTGATGCCCATCCCTAGGGAAGTATGTAGATATGTTTCTTCTTTTTGTCTTGGTCTAGAGGTGTGGCCCATAGGGAGCATCTGTCTTTTCCAAGTTGCAAAGTCACCTTGTCTGCCATCTTGTCTCCTTGTGGGCCTGGCCCTGTCTGACTGCCCAGAATATTTCTATCTAACTCAGCTGCCTACAACATTAACAAACTACACTTTTCTTCATATTTTTATTTTAAAGAGAACAAAAAGTTTTTTTAAAAAACCCAACAAAAATGATAGAGAATTTCAAAACAAGACAATAAGGAATTAACAATGTCTGTCATATTGCATATTGTTGTCTTCAAAGTAGTTACTCAGATTACCAAATATAGTTAGGCGAGCAAAATTGGTCAAAATTTTGATCAAAAATAAAACATGAATTGTTCACTTAAATAAACCCTCATTCAAGTTTTTCCTTCCTTTTGAGCAGTTTCTTTGTATTTTTACCATAGCTATTTTACCTTCTGGATTTTATTTGCTTTTTCAGTTTCTCACACTAGTGAGACAATATGATATTTACACATGTGGGTCTTATTTTTTTCACTTAGGAGTGTGATCTCTAGTTGCATCCACTCTACCTATAAAGCCTAGAGTTTATCTCTTTTTTTTGTTTTTGTATGCAATAGTAAGTATTAAAACTCTGTTCAAAAATTAAGGCTGCTTTAAATTAATATCACATCTTATAGTTAAACCTAAGAAGTAGCCAATACATTGATTCAATTCTACTTTGTTGGTTAAAAGAAGTAGAATGATAAAGAGAACTCACAATGATGAATGTTTTACTAACCTGAAATGCACTTATTTTATTATTATTAATTATTATTACTATTATCTTTTTATGTATTCGGCACAGGTTCTCCACGGCTTGGATTCTATGAACCTCCTGTTTTCAACCTCCCAGCACTGGGATTACAGGTGTGCACCACCACGCCCAGTCTCAGTGGCCAGGTCAATGTTCAGGGTTGGAGCCCTCATTGAAATGAAATCTGTATAATATGTATAACATCAATATATAACATTTGAAATAAAGTTATACAAATGGGTCCAGGGGGATAGCTGAGTGGCATAAGCACCTGTCTGACAAGCGCAAGGTCCTAATCTCCTATATGTCACTACTTAGAGACAGGGGTGGTTGCACATCCCTTAATCTAGCACAAAAAGACTGAGGCTGGAGGATCGTTGTGAGTTTGAGAAAAGCTCAAGGCTAGCTTGAACTACATAGAGAGACCCTATCTAAAAAAAAAAAGGACTGCATAGAAATAGTTGTAAGATTACTCATAAATTAAATCACTTCAATATATTAGATGAGAAAAAATAAATAGATAAGAGCAGTGCAATTCTGTGGCTGGAAACCAAAGGTTTGTGCTTGCTAACTAAATTCAACCACTGAGTTACATCTCTAGCCCTACAAAGGATTAAAATCTATCTTCAGTGTAATATTGAAAATGTTCTTGTGCAAATTGAATAAGTTTATAATTAAACCTATTACAAAAAGAATTTTAGTATTTGTATTCTCAAATTTGAAAATAAATTCTTAGATTTATTCCTATGTATTTCATTTTGGGGGGAAGATTTATGAATGCAGTGGTTTTCCTAATTTCTCTCTCAAAGAGTTTGTTGTTTGTGCATAGCAATCTTACAGGTTTTTGGGTATTGAATTTGTACCCAGCTTTGTTAGTAAATTTGTTTATTAATTCTAGGAGTCTTTCAGTGAAGTTCTGGGGACCTACCATGCAGATTATCATATTACTGGTGAATAATTATAATTTCAATTCTTCCTTTCCTATCCTTATTCCATTTATTTCTCTCTCTTGTCTAATGGTTCTATCTAAAGTTTTATGTACTATAATGAATAGAAATGGTGATAGTGGATATCTTCATTGGTTTTTCATAGATAGCTTTTATCAGATTGAGGTAAAGACCATCTATCACAAGTTTCTGTAGGGTTTTTATCATAAGTGAATGTTGAAAAGAACAGTTAATGCTTCCCACCCACTTTTTTTTTTTTTTTGACAAATTTTATGTTTTTATAACTGGTAATCTGAACAACTTCTTTGAAGACAAGAACATGAAATACAACAATTTTTGAATTCCTATCGTGTTGTGTTGGGAAACTTTGTACTGTTTCTAATGTTTTCTATTGTTTTTATTCTTTCTAAAATAAAAATGAGGGCCGGTGAACTAGATCAGTAGACTTAGTGCCTTAAGCAAGCCCAGAGACAGGGGCTGGATCCTGGGCACCAAATGCCATACCTGAGGTGGCCTCTGAGACTGGGCATGGCGGCACACACCTGAGATCCCAGTGCTTCGGAGGCTGAAAACAGGAGAGTCACTAGGAGTCCGAGGTGCACAGTGAGATCCTGTGCCAAATACATAAAGAAAGAGAAATTAAGAAAAAAAGAAAGAGAGTATTTGTAAATTTTAAAATTTAAAAATTTAAAATTTAAAAATTTAAAATTTAAAAATTGAGTTGAATAAGTGCAGCATTCATTTATATAAAGGAGAAAGACAGATCACCAGAAAATTTCAATGAAACAGTCTTCTTTTGTTTATTCAGGGAGAGCAATGGTAGATAATTCAAGAAATTGAAGAGAGTATAATTAAGGTAAGTTAAGAAAAGGTTTTGCTGAGAGAACTACGAGAGTATAGAGTTTAGGTTCCTCACAAAAGAACAAAGTATCTTCCAGGAGGAACAATGGGGGGTGCTGGCACGTTAGCCCAGTTGTCTAAAAGCTCCTTCTTGAGCATAATCAGTCAGGGGCAAGGGACTGTGGTTTTCTCTGATTCCATTATGCACCTTTTTTCCCTCCTCTCTAACAGCTTTGGACATATTTGCTTGAAATATCCCGTCTATCTGGATCCAGGGAAGAATAACTTTTTCCCCATTTCCTGACTGGCCCTTATTCCTGTAGGCAGCTAGTGTCACCATTCTCATTTTCCATCTATAATTCCATCCTGTATCCTTTCTACTATGAAACACCTCAACTGAGATCAATTCGTTCCTGCAAACCCTTCTAAGTTCTGCACCTTGTGTCAGATACCACTGAACAAGATACAACTTTTTGGTTTTAAGAACTCTGCACTAATGGTGGTTGGACAGGTTATTATGTCGGCTTCTAGTACTACGGTCATCCACTAGGAAAATAATTATTGAATTTTTAATATAATTCAGATATAAAAAATAAGATAAGTAAGCAGGTACACTCTTAATTCACTGATAAAATAATATCTGCTAAAATAATATCTGTAAATATAATGCCATGTATGCACCTTGTACAATACCAAAACATTATGGAACCAGTTTGCAATGTATTAATTTATCGGATCTGTATTGTTAAGGTGTCTTGAAACTGTCTGATTGTCATTTGTAGTTCAATAAAATAAAAAATAAATAAAAAAAATTAAATCACTGCAAGGAGATTACTATACTTTATGTAATACATGTAAAGACTAAACACAGTGGTTTTATCAGAAACACAATGTCCTGAAATAAATGATCTCAGAATATGAAAAAAAAAAAAAAAACTCTTGCAGGCAGCCATTCCCGGGGAACCTGAGGGCAACTTCCCCTGTGGTGGATTTAGGACCCTGTGCCACTCGCCATGTGACTTGCTCCTCATGAGTCCTGGATGTAATCAATTTTATCTGAGCAGCGGTGCTTGTAATCTCATCGGTTTACCACAGTTTTGCCCCATATCATGCTCATCTAATCTAGTTCCTATGCTCTCATGCACCTTAGAACTACTTTGCTGCATGGTTTTCCTCTATGAAAGTCCCTGGAAGAGTCAGCTTCTCGGGAACCACCCACTCGGGCACCCCTCCTGTCCCTCTCTTGGACAGGAGCTTTTTTCCCCTCAATAAATATACTCTGCTTGTAAAAAGAAAGAAATAGCCTTTCCCTCTCTATGGAAGAGACAGATTCAATAATCTGAATGTTTGATTTATCTCTCAATAGTCAATGAATTTTACCTCTTAAGGTCTGATTTACAACTAGCCAAAAGACTCAAAGAGCTCAAATAATTCTCAAGGTTCCTGCTCGAAGACTATTTCTTTTCCCTTGTATCTACTGTTTTGCACATCACAAAATTAAACACTTATTTGATGATTTTCTCTAAATATAAGGAAAATATTTAAATAAATCTTCTACCACAATGGAAAAAGCACCTATGTAGCTTCTGGAATTGACTTATTTAAGGTGCGTTTTTAATGAACTACGGGATATTATTAAAGCTGCCATCACACTGATGCACCAAAGCAATGCAGATGCGTGCTAGGAAGCGCGCCGCTTGCTGCCGCATGCTGCTGTTTGTACTTCCGGTGGTGGGAATACGAGACGCCTTTGACCTGATTGGTGGAAACATGGTAAGAAACAGCACTTCTTTTCGCAGTTGTAAATTATTTTGTTAGTCATCTCTTTAGAGTCTCCTGATGAATGTAAGGACGTTTAACTAATGTATTATTTTTCTAGTTTCAGCCAACATGTACATAATCATAATATATCAATTGGATTTTTTTTTAGAATTTCAAATTATACAAATTCTCTTTAAATTTTAAGATGCAGCATATTTCTTGCTTTCAGATGAAAAACTTCTTACTACATATATTCATATCTTCTTAGAGTTACAAGTACTAGTGGTTGGGAAAAATATGAGTTTCAATACAGCTAAGGATTCTTAATAAGATGTGATTGATATTTGCATGGAGAATACATTAATATTTGAATGTTCTTTGTGAAATGTAATATATACTATGCATTTATTATTTAATCATATAAAATAATAACAGAATGTTCTTGAACATATGGTTAAATATCTCACAACATATTATTACTATTTTATATATCTAGTGCAGGGTCTCAGGTCTCAGTACACAAATCAGACTCATAGTGATCCTCCTGTTTTCAGCCTCCTAAGCTCTGGGATTACAGGTGCATGCCATCAGACCCAATCTTAGTTGCTGTCTCAGTGTGCTCTGATGGCAGGGCCAACACACAACATTATGGTTGCATATAATGGTAGCTTGGTTGACACTTGATTTCAAGGTCAGGCTGTAACACACAGTTCTTATCTCAAAAGCCTACCTCCAACAAAAGTCAGGAAAAGATAGATGGTGCCAGAAATGGTGGAATGCACCTGTAATTCCAGCAGACTTGTAAACTGAGGCAAGAGAATTCCAGGTTTGAGCGAAGTCTGGCACTTACCAATATTAACAGATTATTCCTCTCTTTTTCCTAAAATGTAATTATGGTCATAAAACAAAGGAACATACAATGCAATGTTATTAACTTTTATCTGAGTATTTTGAAGGGAATGAAAGACAATTTTTATTTCACTATCTAATTGAAGTATTGACTATAGTTTGGACATATCTCCTACTGTAATATAATGGTTGGATGAAGAAAGAAAACTGCTAACAAAATGTGGTGACTGACCCATTGATCAAGTCCATCTAATGAAAGGGAAAGTAAACTGACCTTCACAATCAAACTTATATCACATGAGTGCAATGTCTTATACACTGTCACGAATCTAAATTCCAGAAGAATTAAAACACAAACATGCTATTAAATAAGCAAGACTATTACATAGAGCTAAGAATCAGAACATAGCAACATACTGAAAATAAGGAAAACAACAAAAACCAACAAACCAAATGAGTTTTCAAACATTACTCAATTTCCTGAAAATTTTAATATCTTAGAAACACTGTGGAAAAAAGTAATATTTGAGAGATGGATTTAAATACTGGGTAGAAGTTTTTAAAATGAGAAATAGTGATTTTAATAAGAATCACACACTAACTGAATGAATAAATAAATAAATCATGTCAAGAGTATTTATGGGTATTTAAAGGGTATTCACACGCAGAGTGAATCATTCACACACAACACTCTGCTGATGTTGCTATGTTAGATAAAAATGTTACAGGCAGTCACACAGCGTTAGGTCCTTAAGGAGACAGTATGGAAGATGACTTTGCAACCTTGGGAGAGACAGACCCCTGCTGTCCTCAACAAAAAAAGAGTCAAGGAATGCACACACATAGCTCCCTAAAGATAGGCACCGAGGACTGATATCCTAAATGAGTCTCTCACCTTAAAGACTCCTGGGAGTCACTCACTGAGCTCCCTACAGGAAAAGCCCTGTTCTGTTTGTGCCCACTCACCATGCTAGCTTGCTACATGACTCTCTTCACCATTTGGTCTTGGATTTAATCAGTTCTACTAGAGAAACTGTGCTTGTCATCTTATTGGTTAACCACGGGTTTGTCTGACCTCATGTTCACCTAAGCAAGTTCTTATGTTTTCTGTCTTGGACTCGCCTCACTACAAGGTTTTGCTGTATGAAAATCGCTAGAAAAGGCAGCTTCTCGGGGAACAAGCTCACGTCCCCATCCATTCTCTCTCTTAGACAACAGCTTTCTTTCCTCCAATAAATATGTTCTGCTCTTAACCTCCATTGTTCCTAAAATTCATTCTTCAGTTTTAGACAACAAGAACTTGGCCCAGTTGGGAGTTTCATTCCCCTATATCAGTGGGAGCAAGGGATCTAGTTTGATTTAAAAGAGCCACAAGGGCACATCTCAACTATTTTATCTGCTGAACAGTTTAATTCTGGTCATTTCAGTTCTCTGCCCTGTCATCTTCACTTAGAGTGATGAGCACACAGGAGAGAGGCCAAAACACTGTGAAGATTTATTAGGTCCCAGGAATTAGAAACTTTGGAGGTGTTACCCACACCTACTGAGAACATATTTTCTTCCTTATTAACCCTTCAAAAGTCCTAATTTTTTTGTAGATAGCCTCTTACACAGACTTACTTATCAGCAGACGAATTAGCCCCATACTTTAGAGATGAAATTGGACTTGTCAACCTGGACCACCCTTTCAACATGCCACCTTCTTGGCTTGTTATTGAGTATCTACTCCTCCAGGGTATTAGCATAATAGTGTAAAGATCCTAGGATATGTAGCTTGTGTGCAAATAAGAAAGACAGAACAAATCTGCATAAAGCATGTACATTTCAAGGGCCAGTCAAATAGCTCAGTGGATTAAAGCACCTGAAAGCAGGTCCAGGGGCCAGAGGTTCAATCCCTGGGCCTGCTGTGCTTGCTCCACCCCTGGGATGCACTGAGATGGCAATTGAGACTGGACTTGGTGGAGTGTGCCTGTCATCCCAGCACTTTGGAGACTATAAGCAGGAGAATCATTGTGAATCTAATCTAGTAGTGAGACCCTGAACACCCTGTAGACCCCTCCGTAAAATACAAAAAAAATCATGTATGTTCCATACTATGGGTGTGCCAAAAGTCTTTAGAAGCTATTTGTTTGCCACCATTCAGAAAACTATTCTGAACTGGATTTCAAAGATAAATACCTTTACTCGTCAACCCCATGCGAAGTATTATAATTCCAAACTCAGGGGCAACTTCATCAGATGTCAGAGGTGGAATGTTCGATTGAATTATGCAGATGATAATTATTACTTTTCAACCAATAGCAATGACTGTTATGAGGATAAATAGAAACAAATATAAAGATCATATGAATATTTTCTTTCAGAAAAGTAAAGAAGAATAAAATAAGCAATAATATAAACAATTAAGCCTATTTTTAGTTCATCTCTAAGGAGGCAGTAACTGATGAGGTGCTGTTTTCTCTGAATCAATGAGGAAAGCACAGGCAAGATTACCTGGAGTGAAAGGCGGGTGGGCGAACAGGAAATACTTACAGGGATCAATGAGTCTTTCAAGGAGCTTGGTTGGTAGCATAAGGTAAGAACCAGGTTAAGAAAGGCAGCCAGATGGGCACTGAGATAAATGTGCTTATCTGTCCAGCCATCTGTGGCATCCACCTAAGTCAATTAAAATACATTCCAGAGAAGCCTCTACTGTAAAACAAATTCCCCTTTTCGTAGGAAAGTTAATACTATAAAAATTATGTGTTTCTGACTCTTTGAAAGTTGTCTCTTCTTTTCCTGTGGAGAGAAACTGCAGACATAAAGGACACAGCAGGGACAAGCAGACAGGGGCAGGCGCACAGCTCCAGCAGTGAAGTAAGGGCCTCTGACATCCAGTAGATGGGAGAGGTGGAGTGCTCTGGATTTCATGTGGCAACCAAAATATTTACACTGTGAATCAGTTACCTAGGCTTCATGTCCACTGGACAGAACTAAAAGATTCTTGTTAAAAATAGGTATGCACACTCCAAATGGAGAACTGAAAAGAAAAGCTATCCTATTCAAAATAAAGTCTTTCACCTGCGCTGCATCTCTTTCTATTCTACCTTTCCAGTGAGTGTGATCCATCAGTATTTCTGTTCAGTTTTTCACCTTTTTATGTTTCTCTTGAAATAGCACTTTTGAAATATGAAACACAAAAAAAGAAAAGAAAAACATAAAAGTAGAACTTAATAAATTACCACGCCATGAACACGCATGTGGTTCACCCTGGGAACACTCGTTTTATGTTGCTTGCTTTTGAACTTTGTATAAATAGAATAATACAGACATCCTTGGTGCCTATTTATTAATAACAAAGATTCCTGAGATATTTTACTTACAAGTTTCAATGCATTTGCAATAATTCTGGGTAGTTCTTTCATGAACTTTACAGGCTCATGTAGTAAACACAGGAACTAGATAGGTTTGGAATTGCAAATGAAGCCTTATAGCTATTCTAACAGTTATATTAGTATTTTGTAATCTGGGTAGTTATTAATGTTTCTAAAAAATATTTCTTGCCACACATTTTTGGTTTTGTATTGCCTTTTATTAGTACATGTTTTCAGCACACAGTGATTATGGTGTAGGAGAATAAAACTCCCTACCAGAAACATACCTGGGCAAGTTTGTGTTTCTACAACTGAAGAATGAGTTTTAGGAACAACAGAGGTTAAGAGTGGAGTGGATTAATTGGGAGATACAGGAACTTTAGAAAGCTCTTGTATGAGAGAGGGACAGAGGGAGAATGGAGCAGGTTGCCCCTGGATTTGTCTCTACCAGGAATTTTTATAGACAAAATCATGTGGTGAGGCAGATCAAAGGTGGGAAACAAGGGATCTCAGTAGGTGGGCATATACTGGGACGAAACTATGGCTAACCAAAAAGATTACAAGACAATTTGCTCAAGTAACACTGATTAAATCTAGGACCAAATTGGGATGTGGGTCTCGTAGCAAAGGTGCATGAGTACAGTACAGGGATTTTCCTGTAGCAGCTGGGCTAGTGACTCTTCCAGGCCTCCTCAAGGGGAAAGAGCCATTTGGAATATCAATCCCTGTTATCTATCCTTAGGAGGATATGCATTTGTTTGTTCTTTTGTCCTGAGTTCCTGCCCACAGAAGGGATGTCAGGCTCTCCCAGAGTGGCAAGGCTTCTATATTGTTTCCTTGAGGGCCTAGCTCTGTCTGACAGCCTATAATGTTTCTATCTAACTCGGCTGCCTGCAACAACATCATTCATTGCACAAAACTCACTTTAATTCACTTAGTTTCCCTCTTCCCTTGACCTCCTTTATTTTTCCAGCATCAGGTTCATATATTTTATAAGACTTTTGAAGTTAATTTTTATGTATACAGATCGAAAACAAGACCAATAGGCCAAAGAATATATAAAATATGTGTGATAATCTTACTAAGTCAAGGCACAATGCTACATATATTATCCATACTAGATTTTATTTTTTTTTTGTAGAGAGAGTACATTCACTACTGGATTATAATGCCTTTTTTCTTTCTTTTTCCTATTATCTGTAACATATATGTATACTTTTTTCCTATTAACTTTCATATATAAAATATATGTATAATTCATAGATCAGAAACAATAAGCTATTTAATGTTGCATCTCTGAGCTATGTCATTAACATTATGGTCTCAAATTCTGTTTGTTTTCCTAAAGTGACATAAGTATATCCTTGTTTATGACAGTGTAGTATTCCACCATTTAAAAACATTATATGTTTTTTATTCATTCTTCAATTGATGTATAGGCTATTTACAAGATTTTGCCTTTATAACTATAGACACAGATATGCTTACATCACTGAGGTATGCTGTCTTTCACTGTTTTTGGAAGAAAGGGGAAGATAGCAGGAAGAGAAATAACTAGATCAAGTGGAATTTTTACTTTATATTTGGAAATCTCCGTACTGATTTCCATAGCAGATGTATCAGCTCACACTCCCACCAACACTGGAGGAAGGTTTCTTTCTTCCCACAGTCTTGCCAGCATTTGTTATTGGTTGATTTCTTAATGGGGGCCACTCTTTGTAGACAGAGATAATCATTATATCATTTTGATATGCCTTTCTCCAAAGCACAGTGATGCCAAGCAGATTCCCATGCTCTTATCATACATGGCCACATGTTTATATTCAAAATTATGATATCATGTCATGTCAATTTTTCCATCAGACAAATATTGATTCATTAATTTTTTAAATTCCTTACTATTTTTTGCCTTATGGTAAAACAGTTATCTTATTTTTACTTTGAGGATTAATAATATAATTTGCTTTAAAAATAACTTTTCAATATGTATTTTGTAACTGGTACTTTCACAAAGTTTGTTTATATTATTACTCTCATCTGTATCATGTTTTGCTCCCTTACTGTATGCTGCCGTTAGTGGTATTTGAGCGTTTCGAATCTGGTCTTTCCTGGTTGCCTCAGAGTCTATGACACACACTTGTGTTTTCTTACATATTCTTAGAGGATCCAGTTACGGGTAGTATAAATTTCTTTCTGGTTGAAGAAAAATAGTAATTTTAAGGTTGATAACACATTAAGTTTTCCACCAAAGCTCTTAATTTTAAGTGATATTATGAGAGAACAAAGACATTTTAAAGATAGCATTCTATGTTTTTCCATTTCAGTTTTCATGCTCAGAATGCAGCTTTAGAATTTCCTCAGGTTATAAAATATTTTTCATGTGTTCTATAGAAACCGTACTGTAGTGAAATAGGTACATAAACAGAGCAAATTTTTCATTTAGAGTTTTTAAAAAGTCTATGATTTATTTCATCAGCTATAAAATTCTAAGCAACTATATCTTCTGGGGTTTACACTATTTCATCTTCTCGTATTTACTTTCACTTCATTTGCACCTTGTGAAGGAAGGCTTCGCCTCGCATTTCTTGTGTGACGCAATGAGCTTTAAAGTCTGCCTTGTGTGCAATCTGTTTTGCTTCTATTCCAGTTTTTGTATTCTTTCTTTAGCTTTTTCGTATCAACCTTCTATTCTGCCTGTTGAAATTTTACTTTTTGTTTTAGCGTATTTCTTTGATAAAATTACTTTGGTCTTAAGAGTTTCTAGTTTCTGTCAAAAACTGTATTAAGCTATTATAGCACTTATATCCCTCAGCATATGCAGAAATACTATTTTAAGAACATGTTTCACCTTTCATCCTACAAGTAACCTTATTTGTATTTCCTGTAGTTTTCCTCATAGTTTTTTTTTTTTTTTTTTTTTTTTTTGCAGTACCAGGAATTGAACTCAGGATCCTGTGCTTATCAGGCAAGTGCTTATTCTACTGAGCCATCTCCTTGGCCCTTTCCTCATAGTTAAAGTAAGACTTACTAAGATTTGTTTTTTGTGCTATCATATTTTGCCAGTAATCATACCTCAACCTAATATAGACAGATGATAGATAGATAGATAGATAGATAGATAGATAGACAGATAGATAGATTACATAGATAGATATATTATCAGAGATTGAAGATTATTTTCTTCTTCATATAAATATCCTATTATTCACACATATTATCTTTTTAAAAAAATAGTAGCAATTGATTATGTGTGCTAAAGTGAGCATATAATCTCATGCAGTATAGCAAGCAACGACTCCTATGCTGAATCCGAACTGTATGGCTCTGGTTCCAGCTGCCATACGGCTTCCCAATGTTTATAAAGCATTGTTTTCTGCAGAAACAGACGTTACTATCTCTCTCCCTGTCACTTTGCAACTAGTTTCCAAGGTAATTGCTCCAGCATAGAGAATAAGTTTAAAATGGAGCACTTGAGTCAATTGAGCAGGTTTTGCTGTGGTTTGTGTAGTTGTCCCCGCAACTATATGCAGTGGTGGGGCATCTTTGGACTGTGTGACTGCGGAGTGTGGGTGTGGGTGGTACACCCTGGTCCTGGGTGGATAATCTGCATTACAATAAGAAAGGGACAGAGGTTTGCTCGCTGCCACGGCTACTTCTCCTTTGCTCTTTGCTGTAGCCATGCGCTGCTGCCTCTGCCATGTGCTGCCAGCTGAGTATGGAATGAAACCTCCAACTAACTGTGAGCTGAAAAAACATTTCCTCTCTTAATTTTGAGTGTTGAGTATTTTGTCCCAGCAACGAGAGAAGAGAAACTGAGACAATTTTATTGGCACGTATTTATAAAGCATCTGACGTACAGCACATCTCAGACACCCTGCTCTGAGCCCCCAGCCTGTCCTTTTGGCATGGAACACAGCTTGACTGGTAATACGTCCACCAGTGCTCAGCATCGCATTGCTATGCATTATTTTCATTCTCTGATTACTGGGAATGTAGCCGGCAGCCTTGACACAGCTCCAGCATCTCCACTGGAGTCTTCATAACTCACCAACATCTTCATAACTTTCCCTCAGCCCACAAAAGGACACTTAAATTATGTAAAGAAATGTGATTATCTCCAGTCCCAAGATTTCCAGCATAAATTTTTGTACTTTTATGGGCAATTCTTTGTAGCTATTTTGGGACACAGATTTTCCTCAATTAACTGCATCCCAAGGATTTAAATAAAAATCAAAATGTTTTGTTATCTCATCTCCCTGTCCAAACTGAGAGCTAATACTTGATACTTTTAAGTGGCAGAAAGCATAGCTACCAGCCAGTAATTGGTTCTCTTGGAAGTGTCAATTTCCAGATGTTTCATTGGGAAAGTGAATAATTTCAGAAGTGTTGGTTTCTTTCTTTTTTTATCTTTTTGTGATACATATGAAACTAATCTGCTAACAGAATTTCCAAATAATGATAAGTAAACATTTCAATTTCTATTTGGTAAAATTTCAGGTCCAAACCCCTTGTATTATATCTGTATTATATTTATATCTATCTATATACATATATACATATCTATATCTATATATATGAAAAGGAGCATTATATTTGACATCCAGGAGAACGAACTGTTGGCCAATGGCTAACATATATATTTGTCACTTGTAACTGAACTCAGGACCTGTGCTTGCCAGGCAGGTGCTGTGCCTCTGACATACTTCCCCGACTCACCTTTGTATTTTTTTTCGAAGTGCCCATATATGTCAATTTTTTCTTTTTAAATTCATCAAGAAGTTCCACTGAGCTATACCAACTGTCACAGGTAATATTTGTTTTAGTACCTTCAGCACATTCCATAAGCCTCAGAGCAGCTTTGCTGGATTTGGTAAGCTGTGTTTGGTCAAATTAGCTTGTCGTTAGCACCAGCAAATATAGGTTTGTGTATCATACAATGAGTTTTAGCAACAGCTGAAATCTGCACTGTTGTGCCATAGTTACCTGGCTTGTTAAGAATAAACATTCTGAAACTGCAACTTCCCTAGGATGGTACTAGCATCTCATCAATGGTTAGGTAAAATTAAGGGGAATATCATGACTTTGGGAGCCAGGTGATAGCTCAATGGAATACGTGCTTGGAAGCACAAGGTCCTGAGTTCAATCCCTCATACCACTAAAAAAAAAATAAAAAAAACATGACTTTGACCTGCCAAAAAAACTGATCAGATATGTTGGAGACTGCAGCTAACTTATTTTATTATTTTATTTTGTAGAATAAAACAAATACCAAAAACAAGGACAGAAACAGAGTACTATACAACAATACATATGATACAGAATTTCAAGACAAGAACAAAAAAATAACATTGGTTGTTATATTATGGATTTGTATCACCAAATCTCTTCCCTGTATCTGTCAATCTAAGCAACAGCTAGCTTATCTCAATTCTTTCTTCCGTAGCCCTGACATTATCAAAGCTAAGGCCGCACCTAAAAATGAAAATAGAGGCTGACTCTTCATGGAGTGAAAAGAGGTCCTCCTCCTTCCATCTGCTGCACACATTTCATAGGTATCTTCATGACTAATCTCAAAGCACATAAAAACTCAAGTCAGTGCTTTGACCTGGGGGGGGAAATGTTTGAATTCATTATTATCAGAGTCCCCCAGACAGATACGATCTTCCCTGTAGAACTGTAGACAGTGGACATCCCGGGCTCGCAGAAGAACTCCTGGGAGGGGGTAACTATAGACATCTAGGTGATCAATATTGTCAAATTAAGAAAGCACAGTGCTTTTAAAAATGTGTTATATTTTCCAGACATATCTGTAGGACATGTAAGTTAAACAAATTTTCCTGAGGAACCAAGATATCTTTTACACTTTAATTTTCTTTCTCATTTTATAAGGCTATCTATCAGTAACTTTTTATTTCCAATATAATATAAAGACCTGAAAATATTAAAAATGTAGATGAGTATATTCATATCCTAAAGGAATGTGTTTAAAACAAACAAAAATTTAAGATACCAAGTCAGGAGCATCTGCACACCTGTGTTAACAACCCACCATTACAAGTGATGAAGGAACAGTGATCATGAATATAAATTTGGAGTTAGAACTTTAAAAATATTATTCTCTCAATGATATGGAAATGATACAGACACAGTGTGCAGTTTCTGAAAGAACTTAGATGCCAATAAAATTATGTTTTCCAAAAAAAGTCATGCTTTAAAAGTTAGCTATAATAATTAAGAAGCAGCATCAATATTAATGTGAAGAAGTCTATGAAATGAAATATTAGAATATATATCGCTAAATTATATATAAAACAATTCTAGGTACATTATAGATAGAAAACTAAAAGAGAAGTTTTCATTTTCCCTCTTTTTCTTATTGAAAGTTTGGATACTGATGTGTCCCAGGAATTCCTTTTAAGAATTATCTCATTGTAGGGACCAGGGAGATGGCTCAGTGGAATAAGAGCCTCCTTGGCAAGCACAACGGCCTGAGTTCAATCCCAGCTTCCACCAAAAAAAAGCTATCTCATTATAAAAATGGAAAGCAACTGTTTTTAGTTAAGAATAACTTTTATTCTAAACATATTCTCAATATATTTCCTATTTGCATATTATAATTTAAGCCATCTCAGACTGGCCAGCAGTGTATGAAAGCAATAGTTCTGAGAACAGCCACTTTACATGTGTTCCCTCTTCAAATAGCTATAATTAGAATTGGGAAACCTAGAATACATGGCTCTCTGATAGGAAATACAAATGGTATTCATCATGAATTATTCCTGTCCTCATAAGAGCCGCTATTATATTGACAAACATTTTTTCTGTACATTATGGAAGGCAAGAAATGTATTGATCATTCAACAGGTATTTTAATGACAGAAAATCTCTCAGTTTATGGAAGAGAGGCTTTGCAGGATGGTGGGTACCAATTCTGTGATTTTGAAATAGGTACCAAACTGTAAAAAAAAAATGGTATTTTTTGTAAGAAAAGCATTTTCGTAGTAGCATTCTCGGGGCAATAGCCATATCTGTTCCATTTTGGGTCGCATTATGCAATTCATGACTTTTTACTCAGGAGGTCAAATCCCCTCTAACACATGAACATTAATCAGATGTACATGTTTGATTAGTTCCACTGCCATAGCTGCAGGCTGTCCTGCTTACCATCCCGTGACCATGGAAATGCAGGTGTCATAGTTGTCTTTTCATTTTTTTCTGCACTGTGGCCTCACTTCTGCCTTTTGTCGAGTCTAAAATAGCACTGCTCCCGCCATAGGCTTCTAAAATAGCAACGCATTCCCTTAACTTGCACATGGTATTTTTCCATTTCAAATCATTTTTAATATGATCCCTTTTTTTCAAAGTGTAATTGCTCTTCTACCTTGAAAACATGTGTCCTGAATTATATTTCAAATAAGGAATTTAAGAGGAACTTTAAAAATACCTTTTTGCTATTTTCTGGAAATGCTGATTGATCTGATGAGCTGTGACACAAATGTCTCTTAGTTTTGTATATTGGGAATATTTCTATTTTGGTCAGATAATTACAGCTCACATTTATCTGCCATAACATCTCTATTTTCTGGCAACTATAATTTTGCTGTTCACTTTTTAACCACATTTTCCCTTTTTACTTCTGTGTTTCTTGCCCATTGTCTTAAGCTGTTCTTACTTGGATTCTTCCAGGTGTCCAGGCTTTCAATTTTATTTGAAAAATGTCACCTACTTTGTTTCTGAGTCCTCACGGACTTTTTGTTCTGTTTTTAGTACAGAATGATGGACAGTCCTTGAACACTGCTAGAACACATCCTGTTTCATGTTTATAATCTCTGACAGCTTTGTCTCACCTTTTCAAAGGATGGTAATTTTGTTTCTGTCAAATTGTACCCAATAATTATCAAAATAGCACACCAGCATTTATCAGTGACAGAGGAAAATATCATTATAGTTTTAATACCAATCACATATTTTGTGGCTTTAAACATATTTATACATAGCAAACATACATTGTTTGTAACAGTAAATATAAACTGAATAGAGTAACACCACTTTGACATGCATACTAATTAATCATTATATTTTTATTTGGGATGGTTTTAATGTGCAAATGTCATTTTAGTGCTTCTGTTTATAAAACCTTTTTTTTCTTATTTTGTACCTTATAAATAAACTCACAAATTAATTGATAATATGCCCTAAGAATTATCATAATTTGTGGGATACTATTTCATATTTTGCATCTTAACTGATATGACATATTATAGAGAGCATTTTTTTCAAATACTGCATGAGTCATAACAATCCTCTACATGAAAGTTCACAAAACTTATTTCCAATATCTCCTAGAACTTATGTCCAAATTCTGTGGGATAGCAGAAAACAAAGTCAGCACTCATAATTCAGTGGCATTCCTTTGTACAAACAATAAATTCACTGAGAGCTTCATTAGGGAAACAATATCCTTCACAACAGCATCAAGAAAAATGAAATGCACAGGAATTAACCTAACCAAACAAATGAAACAGCTCTACAGTGAAAACAGTATTATTCTGAAAAAGGACATTCAAGAGGTTATTGGAAGATGGAATGATATCCCCTGTTCTTGGGTAGACAGTATCAATATAGTCACCATAGTCATGGTTCAAAATTTCTATGAGATTTAAGGGCGTCCCAATTTGAGTACTAATAATATTCTTTATGGAGAAAGCCTTCCTAAAACTCATGTGAAACCAGAAGAGCAAAAGCAATTTTGGGCAGCAAGAGCAAGATAGGGGGCATAAAAATCCCAGACTAAAGCTATACGATAAAACTATAGGGATACAAATATAAGGCTATTAGGGAAAACAAAGCTAGGCAAAACCAGTCTTACAGATTGATGGAGCAGATGGATGATACAGAGACAACTCTAGATACACTTGTCTGTGCTTCCTTCAACAAAGGACCTAGATTCCTTTGCTGAGAAAAGACAACTTCTTTAACAAATGGTACTGAGCAAACTATTTAACTGCTAAGTACTGAATCTTACACCATATTTCTCAGTAGGCACTGAACTGCAATCAGAATGAATCAAGGATCTAAACATTACAACAGAAATATTCAATATGCTGAAAGATAAAATACATTAAACTCTTGAAGACATAGATATAGGGATAGACATTTTGAACAAAACCCTAGTAGCACAATTAATAATATAAGAACCAACAAATAGGATCACATCAAATTAGAAAGCTTCTGCACAGTAAAGGAAATTTCTGAAGAGAGAACCTACGTAATGGGAAAAATTTTTGACTACTACTCTTCAATAGACCAGTATTTAAAAAAACAGAAATAAGTGAATAACATGTCATACCATGTTTCTTTTTTAAAATTTAATTTTATTGTATTGAAGAACAAATAGCAATGAGATAGTTTCAAATCAAATTAGCAGGACAGATTCAATAATTAATACATTGCATATTGTTTTTGTAGTGGTTTTTTGTCGTACAAGGTGCATACACGATATTCTACTTACAAACACTATTAGAGCAGGAGTCTCCAATCAATGAATTAAGAGAATGTAGCTGTGTACTTATTTTTTAAAGCTGAATTATAATGCAGTTTCAATAATTAATACTTTCTACCTTGTTATCTTCCTAGTGGTTGTCCATAGTACAAGAAGCCGACAGAACATCTGATCCAACCACTATTAGTGCAAATCTAGCTTCTCATAGAATTATGCGTATTTATCCTAACTGTACTGAGTATACAAACACATACCGGTTCTTCATTTGTACCCCCATTTTTTGTTTACTCCTGTCAAAGTTGGGCATTCCATTCTTATTCAATTATTATAGGTGCCTGAACTCAGCAAAACAATCAAACACAACCAGCAGTCCACAGTAATAGTGGGTCATGTGAAAAAGTTGTTGACTATAGCCTTTACAGCTCAATTTTTTATTATAGCCTTATTTTATATAACTCATTTTTATACTTTTCTGCTGGATGGTTAAGACCGACATAAAGCAAGACCTATATAACAAAAACTATAGCTTTTGTATCTGATGAAGTCGATCAAGTCCCCTCAGGGTTTATCCTGTAACCCCATACCTCACTCTGTAGATCCTTTGTCAGTGTCAGCCATGTGGATGAGTCATGGCTATTGCTTGAACAGTTTGCTCTCCGAGAGAGCCTGAGAGAAAGTTTTCTCTCCATGTAACTCTGCTTAGGCACACTGTAGATCATTGATCTCATTCCTCTGTGGCTCCATAATCTCCTTGATCAGAAAATTTGGGGCACAACTGAGTTCCACAATGTTACAGTACAGGTTCTCCTATGTCTTGAGTCTTCACTGACCTTTTGTAAGGCTAGGGCCAAAATGTTGGCTGACCTTGAGGCCCTTCCATTTCTCCAATTTTTTTCTGTAAACTTAGGTTGTTAACCATCCAGGAGAGAAGCAGATTATTACTCTGCAACACATGCAGTTCAGTTTACCCTAACTACATACCATGTTTAAACATACAATCATAAGATGGGCATCTGGAATTTTTAGACACTTTTTGGTTAAAAAAACAAAAGGATCATTAAATGGATAAAAAAGGAAATGATTAACATCCTTGGCCATTTGAGAAATTTAAAAGAAAACAACACTAAAATATCATTCCACTCCAGAAAGTGTAGCTACTGTCATGACATCAAACAATAACATATTCGGGCAAGGCCACTGGAAGACAGGAACCCTTCTCCTCAGAGGTAGTTCAAAGTGATGCAACCACTATGGAAACTATTTGGTGATTCCTCAAAAGATGAAAAGTAGAAATTGCATTTGATGCAGCTATTTCCTTTCTAGAGATCGTCCCAAAACAATCTGCAAATTTCAAGAATAAAAACTGATTTCTCAAAATCCCAGTAAGATAATTGAACAAGGGACATGGACATCCTGTAGGGACATAACAATGATGTGGACCTGAGGTAAACCAAGGTTCCTACTGTGCCTCACACTGCTCTATAAGTGTCTGTATATATATATATATATATATATATATATATATATATATATATATATCACTATTTTTGAGGAAGGCAATTTCTGTTATGTAATTATAAATTTTAAAAAGCCTATTTTTTCATCTTTAAAAATGCATATAATTATTACTCATCACCAAAAACTTGTACTATTTAAAACACTGCCTCTAGTTTGAGGAGATAGCCAACAAAAACAAAATGAATTTTTTCTATTATAGCTGCTAAAAATCACTCCAGAAATATAACCATGCTTCAATTACGATAAAATAAAATAAGCAGACTAAACTATTCCAGGTTTAGGAAATAGCATGAATCCCAATATTAGTATCCATGAAATAAAAGACAATTAAGCAGTAAGTCCTCTCAAATTGAAAAATAACTCTCCAACAGTATCATCTTTTTAAGTTAAAAATAATGTCAAAATTATTTAAAGGACAAATTTCTTAATGTTATAAATCATTATTGATGGTGCATACCTATAATCCCAGCATTCTGGAGTCTGAGACAGGAGGATCACTGTGAATTCAAGGCCAGACTAAGTAACAAAATTTGTTCAAGGCCAGCCTGAACTACATAGTGAGACCCTGTCTCTTAAAAGATAAAAGAAAATACTACAATCCAGAGAAAGTTTTATTGTTATGAAACTATTTGGGGGTTGTAGAGATAGCTTGGCAGTTTAAGTGCATGCCTAGCAAGCATAAGAACCTGGGTTTGTTCCCTGGTGCCATGCACTATGCCAGCTCTGACCCTGCTGGGCTGGCCCCACCCTCAGGTGTGCCGAGCCAGCCATCAAAACCAGGCATGATTGTGCATGCCTGCAATCCTAGTGTTGGGAAGGCTGAGACAGGATGATCACCATGAGATGCGTAGCAAGACGAATAAATAAATATTTAAAAAATGAAATGAATTTAAATAAGTACTAATGTAGGAATGTTAGAAGTGTAAACTATGCATTTCACGTTCAAAATTTTAACATGTAATACTGACACCAAAGTCTTCTTT
This sequence comes from Ctenomys sociabilis, assembly GCA_004027165.1. Lineage (NCBI taxonomy): Eukaryota > Metazoa > Chordata > Mammalia > Rodentia > Ctenomyidae > Ctenomys > Ctenomys sociabilis. The sequence goes on along the minus strand of PVKA01013731.1, from coordinate 27,149 downwards.
AATGAAAAAGGTTTTCTTGTTTTTCATAAAACAGAGAGGTCAAGACATCTGTGTTGGTCACAGAACTAGATAAAGACCTGAATGTATAGTGCCAGTATCTATCTATCTGCAATTGTCCCTCTAAGACTGATTTACATTTATGGATTAGATGAGAGATCGTTTTCTATTTCCAATACAAAATAAATCATGACGATAAATTTTTATATAAATTATATTGGATTTTCTAATTTATGTTTCTAATCAAAGTAAATTTTCTCTGTATGGTCATCTGCCTAAAATGAAGTCAGGATACTTACTAATGAAACATCATTTAAAAAACATCACACGGGGCCGGGGAGATGGCTCAGTGGAATAAGCGCTTGTCTAGGAATTGCAGGGGCCTGAGTTCAATCCCTGGTTCAGCCAAAGGAAAAAAAAAACCTCACAGATTTCAAATCTACCTTTGTACCTGGAAAAAAAAGAGCTTAATATGAACCCAGTTGTATCCTTAGAACTTGAAACACTGCTAAACTGAGCTTGTACAATCAGCATCATATTCTGTCATTCAGCATTGAAATAATTTGCTTTTATGTACTAGAATGTCCAGAAATATATGTCCTATGAAGCCTTGTCCCTGGACACAGTTTATATTGCTTAATAACAGCAATCTTATGTATATGAACAATGAATACTGTCTTCATTAGACTTTCCTGAGAAGTACTTATTTCAGAATCTTAGGAAAACACAGTTATACAGAGGAAATTGTATCTACACAGAAACACTGACATTATTTTCAGTGCACAAGTGAGGGTTGTCTCCACCTCCCCGAACTGAAGCTTAGTAGGCATATCAACTGATTTGATTGTGATACCCAAATTAAATTTAAAAATCAAGAGCTGGAGATTTCATGGAATAATACAGTGCGGCAAGTGCAGTGATATCTCAGCCCACAGACAATGCTCTTTATGATTCTGGTTGCACCCTAAGAAAAAGGAACACTGAATCACATCTCACTATAACACAAATTGTGAATCTGGCTAACATTTGAATTTGATTTGGTTCTGTTCTGATTTGGATTGCAACCAGAATCCTGAGAAGTCTTATACTTACGAACTGAGGTGCCACGGTATGCACCAGGCATAGGGTCAGGCTGCAGTAGGGGAGAGAGATGGAGACAGACAGACAGACAGACAGACAGACAGACAGGCAGGCAGGCAGGCAGGCAGGCAGACAGAGACAGACAAGACAGAGGCAGAGAGACAGAAAAGAGGCAGAGACAGAGAGAAAGGTGGGGGAAGAGAGAGAGGAGGAGGAGGAACAAGAGAAGGTTCCATTAAATGTAGTATTTTTTGTTGAGAATGTTACAAAAATTTTTAACTAGTAATTTCTAACTACAAGCAGTTAAATGGAGCATATTTTAAAAGAACCCTATCTGCCTGAAAAACACTGAAGTATATATAAGTAATGAATTATTTGGGCCTGCAAGATAGCTCAGTGGTCTAAAAGAGCCCACTTAGGCAAGCTTAGGCAGGCACAGGGGACTGCAGTTTGATCCCTGGCACCACATGCCATTCCAGGCCTGCCTTCAGGGTGCAGTGAGCCAGCCAGCCAAACAAACATCAACCTCTGAATTTTTCTTGTATTTTTAATGGAATAGCTAAAACCTATAAACTTCAGTTTGTTATTTTGAATCTTGGAACTTCAAATCAAAGTAACATCTCACAAAATGTTTTTCAATCTTATTGTGATATTCTCTCATCACGTGAGTTTATGGAGACACAGAAACCTGAATCGCATATTCAAAATTAGATTTTTACTGTGTGAAGATTTTAGAGTCTGCAGCCCAAAGAACAACTGTTTTCATCCTAAACACAAAATAAAGATTATGATAAGATATATTTTTGGTTTTGTGACAATAACTGGAAATCAGTGACAGCTGAATTGATATTTAGTTTTATCATCTCCAATAAAAATGCCTATGGAGAAATTTATATCTTCTTGATGTAGAAAAATGAGTAAATGTGGAGATAGCCTAACCTTGATCTGAAATAATGTGAAGGCACTTATTCACATTGGCATCATAATAATCACGCTCAACATTAATTTTTATCTTTAAAATAGGGCTTATAAAAACTTCTACATCCATTTGTGGTGAAATTTAAATTCTAAAATAAATTTAACTTAGTGATTACGCTATAAATTCAAGTGTTTACTAAACTCACTATAATTGTCATTAAAGGATCACTTTCAATATTTACTGACATCTATTGGCTATATATGGAGAGTGGAGAGATGGAGAAAATTATAGAAGAATACTAGTTGTTTGAACATTTTCTATTTTAAAATCACTAAAATTATTAACTTATTAAATTATAATATTTCATGGTCTTTTATAAGAATTGAAAATGTTTTTGTGCTTTAAAAAATACAGTCATCTTGTGAAGAGGCTTTAGTTCAATTTAAAAGGGTATTAGTTTTTAGAAGAGTCAGAGGCTGTTAAATCAATTCCACCATCCATTACCTGGCAGCAACTCAAGGAAACATCAGCTCCTCCTGTCTCCTACATAGGAAGAACCTGATCATTACTGAGAAGAAACAGTTTAAGCAGGGCTTTGGGTTAGCAGGGAGACTTTGACACTTAGTTGGCTTTAGTCACATTTTGAGTTGGCAAAGACAGCGAGCAAAGGAGGCAAGCACTAATGGAACAACTAGGGATGACAGAGTTCAGGCTTCAGCTCCAAATTAAATCAATTCATGATCATTATCAAGAAGAACAGTAGAAAACAATCCAAGGCAGTGCACAATGTGAATTTTAATTGATATTTTAATATTTCTTTAGAGCTGTATCTAACTTCTAACAGATGCTTTCTTAATTTTGAATGTTACATTTTCAAAAATTAGCTGAATGAGTTTAGTGGATGAAACCTTCCATGTTTCATAGCATTGCCATATTATGGTAATAGCTGAGAACTATACCTGGGATCTCTTTGTAATCAAGATTCTTTCTGATTATTCTGAAGACAAAATACAAACCCAAACAAATCAAAAGAATTCTAACACCATTAATTAAACCAGGAGAGATAAAACGTATTTGGAAAATGTTTTTCATCCTTGAACTGCTGAATCAAAGTGATTATTTTCATTTGAAATGTATTTAAATAGGTGCAATTACTTTCCTGTTTCAATTATATATAATTGCAGATCAGTGATAAATTATGAAAAGCAATGTGGAAGGATTTGTTCAAGGATTAAATAAAACCACATTTCATCTGCTTATTGTTAAAATATGGTTTAAATTTATGTCTTGTTCTTAATTCTATTGAAGTTATAGCACTTTTTGTGTTTTGTATAGGATATTGTATTTTCCAAGTTTTCAAATATGCCTCTTGAAAAATTCCTATACCTTATTTGCTGACATTCACACTTCTGGATGCTACTGAAAAATCATTTTTAAAACCTGTAACTGTACTAATCACAGTAACACAGCAATGCAACCAAGCTCAGTGCCCATCCACTGGTGAATGGCTAAGAATCTGTGGTGCACACAGAGACTGGGCGAGGATAGAACTATAAGAAGAATGAAATCTTGTAACTTGTTGTGAAGTGTATGAAATTGGGAATGTTTAATATCAAGAGTCATAATGAGCAAAAAGAAAAGTACCGCACAATCTCATGCATATGTATACGGAATGTGTCAAAGGTGATGTCTTAACTGTTGGGAATAGCTTCTGGGCTACCAAAGGTGGACAGAATAAAGGGAGGGAGAAGGGAAGGTACTAAGTTGCAGTGGGATCACTACATTCTGGCGTACTTTTTCATAGTACCAGATTGGTGGCAGAAATGTTCTATGTTTCAAAAGCTAGGATAAAGGATTTTAAAATACAATATTTCACAAAAAATGCTAAATGTTTGATTATAAAAATATAATTAACCTGATTTATGCATTGCATATAGTCTGAGGTATGACCAAAAAGCCAAATGTATTCGTACTTAAATTTTAACTGTTCCAAGAGAACACAAAGTACTGTTTGTTGACTAAAATCGTACATCTCATTTTGAACACATTTATTCCATCAGCCTTACCGCTTTTGCAGGCAGCGCTGAAAGTTTTGTGATTATATTCAATTGCCCTGTCTCAGCTGTCTGAATACACTGAAGTAATTTTTCAAAACATTTACATTTCATGGTGATTTTCACTTCCAGGAAGACCCAGATGTCACACTGCGCCTGGTGACACAGGCAGCTGAGGTCAGATGGCAATGACTTCCCCTGCCTTTCAGCTGCCTGGAATGAGACCACAGCATTCACTGACTTAAGATTACTCCTCATAAACATAATCACAAAAGAGGACTTCCAGAACTGTGTCTGAGGTGACAAAAATAATAGGATAAATATTTTGAGGACCATTAAAGGCTAGGTGGTTTTCCTTGTAATACTTTTTTGTTGTTGTTGTTTAAACATTAGCCATATATTTAGATCACTCCTGATATATTCATACAAGGAACTGTATAATATATGCTAACATGTGGAATTTTGAGATTTGTATGTAGGAATTGTAACTTTTTTTCAATGAACATATGACCTCAAAAATTTAGAATCATGTTTCTGATTTTTCTCTTTATGGGATCTTAAATTTAGTCTTACTTCAAGTTGCATATATTTCCTGGTTGCATTTTGTCCCATGCTCGAACTTGTATTTCAAACCATGTCTACTCACCAAATGTTTAATGTCAGCAAAGAGACCATGTGTGTCCAACAATAAATATCTCTGCTCTTAGCTGGTTTCTTTCCTGTAATGATCATGGTCACCTCTCACCCTTAATGTTTAACTTTCTGCCCCTTTTTCTTCAGCAAGCAAAGCTCCTTGTAGCTTTTTTCATTGTTTTTGGAGGGTGTATCTTGTCCCTGTAACAAGCTGCATCCACAGACTTGTAGTTTGCGCTCTTCAGATTACAGAAGTCTGTCCTATAGTCTCAAATGCCCATGTACTACCGCTGACCCTTCACTGTGGGACATCTCTTCTTACCTTTCTGAAATTGTATTTCTTCTATCTTTGACTTTATGTTGTGTTCATGATTTATTCTACAATATGAAATGCTAGAGCTATATTGTGAATGAATTTTTCTTTGAGTTTCTATTAAAATTATCTTCAATACTATTTTAACCAAAATATAAAACAGACTTTGAAGACATGAGATAAAATTAAATGTTTTCATTGTTTGGTATTCAGAGAGAAAAAATTAATTCTACACAGAAATGATTGGCATCATTCTACAAACATCAGTGCTTCTCATGATATTTGAAGACAGATTCTGTCTAATCTGTGATTACGATTTCTACCATTTTGATTCCACATGTATTCAGGTGGAAATTTAGCTCTTTTTATAGTAGCCAGTTACTTGTCTTCTGCTGTGAGTATGCTGACAGCATCAAAGAAATGTTTCAATTTTTGAGTTCCTTTTAAATATTTGAAAGGCCAAACATGTCTCTTGATATTGTGGCACATTTTCTGCCAAGCAAAAAGGAGAAAAAATGAACTGGGTAAAATATACTAAAAGAAAAAAAATCTTGATATTCGCTGCACAGATAGAGCACACCTGATGTTCCAAGTTCCAAATAGTACTCATCTTGCCACATCTAAAAGAGCGCCCTTGAATCCCAAGGAAACCCCTGTTTCTCTTATGAAAATCATCATCTATAACAGAAAAATCTTAATTTAAAAAAGGTTTATAGACCATGAATTGCAATTCATGCTCTATGCAAAAAGACAAGTTTTAATATGATCTGTCTTCAGTGCTTCATTAAATTAGAGGTAGAATTATTAATTATTCACTTATGGAATTAAAATTTTTGAGTGAGAGAAAACACCAAATGAAATATAATTAGACAGTCAAGAAGTTTATTTATTGCCTGACTGAAGGAATAAATGTACTATGGCCAAGTGAAGATGTTAAATTTAGTTGAGTAGAAGGCCCTGAATTCATTAATATTGACTCGTGTCCAAATATAAGAGTTTTCAACTAGCAACTGATAAGTGATAGAAGGTATAAATGTCTTTCCACTCTATCAGAATTACACTTACAGACCTGGGATGAAAATAAGTAACTTTTCCTATTTTACTATTAACTAAATTATGTATTTCATCTGACTAAACAAAAACTTTTAGAAGTTATTTCTCAGAAAAATGTCACAGTAATGAAGTGTGCTCTCATAGTGCTCCATGCCAACAAAAATTGGATAAGAATTATAGTTCATAAGCCAGGTGTGGTGGTGCCCACCTGGAATCCCAGCACTCAAGAGGCTCAGGTAAGAGGATCAATGTGAGTTAAAGACCAGACTGGTCCCAGTGGGCTGAAGGTGAGCCTGAACTTCATAACCACACCATCTCAAAAAGACAAAACAGGATATATAGCTCACAACAAATTTAAGACAGAGAAAGATATTCATTAGGAATTCAGACTCTTTACTGTGCACTTGGAATACCTGAAACCCTCCAGAGTCCTCGCCCTGAAGCCCCCTAGCAAGTGAGAAATTTTGAGACCCTCTCAGTATTCCCAATCCACACTAGCTGGGCGAGTGTGTGGGAGAGCCTCTGGCTTCCCTGTGCCGCCTGCTGGACCCTCTAGAATAAAACATAGGCACCTGCATGAGTGAAATTCTATTTCCCCCACACACAGCCCTGCAAGCCTCCAGAGCATCCACCTCCAAGCCTGCTGAGCCAGTGACAACTTCTGAGACTCTCCCAGGACTCCTGATCCAGCTTACCCCGGCCTGGTGAGTGTGTGGGAGAAATTCTGGCTTCCCTGTGCTCCCTGGGAGGGGCACAACAGACGGGCTCCACAGGATCACTGTTGTGCCAGAGGAGCATAACAGGATCAGTTCCAAGGGCTGCAGCAGGAAGGAGCTGAACACAGCAGCTAGACACAGGCCAGGCATAACTGGTTAAAGTCAAACTTAATAGATCTGTACCCAAATCTCATTAGATACTACGGATATAAATGCACAAACGCTCTACACCAAAGGTCAGAGGTCAGTGTCATGCGAAATGACAAAGACAAGGAGCAAAATGCTATTTCAGGCCTTGAGCCCACCCAGGACAAGTGCAGAGGACACTAGCTCAGCTGAAATGAATGAATTAACAGCTTCACAAGCAAAGAAACAACAGCAGAAAGATATAGAGGAACTCAGAGCAGAATTAATTCCTGAAATAAAAAAAGAAATCTCTGAATTCATAGCATCTGAAGTAAAGAATCTAATACAGAAACATACAGAGGAAACCAATATTTAAAAAAAATGTGCAGTTAAAGAATTAATAACTAACTCTAAATAAGATATTGATAAAAAATAGAGGAGCTTAGAAATATGATGGATTCATTGAATGAGCAATACGTGAAAGAACTAGATCACATGAAGCAGAGTCAAACAGATACAGAGGAACTTAAAATCTCAATCACAAGTCTGTCAAACCATTTGAGTGAAAGTGAAGAAAGAGTTTCAGATCTTGAAGATGTTGGGGCAGCTAGTGGAAAGGTGAGAAAGGATCTCTTAAAAACAATGAGAATGAAAGAAAAGAAAAATAATCCATCATCTGCAAGATGATGCCAAGATGAAAAATGTGAGACTAATAGGCATCAATAAGAAAGGAGTCCATATAAATGATATAATAAGATTATGGGCAGAAGTGATAGCAGAAATCTTCCCAGATATGAGGAAACAATCTGACATTCAGGTAATGAAAGCACACAGAAAACAAAATAACTTCAGCCCAATTAAAAACACACTGATACTTATAATATTTAAGATTCCAGAAATCCAGCACAAGAATGGAATACTGAAAGTAGATAAAGACAAAAAACAGAACACATTCAAAGGAAAACCCATCAGAATTATAGCCGACTTCTCTTTACAAACCATGAAGGCAAGAAGACCATGGAGCAGAGTACTTCAAATCCTCTATGAAAACAAATTCCAGCCCAGACTAGTATACCCCGCGGTCTCCTCAAGTTTGATGGAAAAGTGAAATATTTCCTAAACAAAGAACAACTAAAGAATTTCATGATGACAAAGCCATCCCTAAACAAGCTACTGAAAGATGTTCTAGAGAGGTACCAAAATAATTAGAAATCCACAAACAAGAACAGAATGAACCCACTAAATGGGGCAAACTGTTAAACACAGGGAAAAAAGGAGTAAACAACAGCAGGTAAATAACATGTCAATCATGAGTCAATACATCTCAATTGTAACCATTAATATAAATGGACTCAATTCACCGATTAAGAGGAAATAGACTGGCACAATGGATTAGCAAACAAAACCCAAAAATATGCTGTATACAGGAAACACACTTAACTCATATAGAAATTCATAGGCTGAAAATCAAAGGTCATAAAACAATACTACATGCCCTAGCAGCTGAGTAAAAAGTAGCGATGGCAATGCCGTTCTCAGACAGTCTCAACTTCAAACCAAGAATGATCGAAAGAAATAAAGTAGGCCACTATATATTGGTTAGGGGAAAACTTCAAGAGGAAAAGGTAACACTCATAAATATCTATGCACTCAACACAGGAGCACCCAAATTTATTAGACAGATCTTAATGAACATGAAAAATCTAATACGCAAACCACAATCTTAATAGGAGACCTTAACACCTCCTTATCTCAAAAAGAATTGGGGGATATATAGAGAGTGTTCCATGAAACCACAGCTGAATAAACATTTGTTTCGCCTGCACATGGATGATTTTCTAATTGGACCACAGACTAGTCCATGGGTCATGCTTAAGTATATGCAAGAAAACAGAAATTATCTCATGCATATTATCTGACCACAGTGCAATGAAACTGGAAACAAATCACAATAAAAAAAATCCCTAAATACACAAAAATTAAACAACACCCTACTCAGCAAACAATGGGTCACAGATGAAAATAAACAAGAAATTCAACAATATCTACAATTCAATGAAAATTCAACCACAACTTATCAGAATTTATGACATGCATTGCAAGCAGTCCCCAGAGGGAAATTCATAGCTGTGAACTAACATATTAGGAAAAGAGAACAAGAAAAAATAAAGGCCCTAATGCTGCACCTTCAAAATCTAGAAAAGGAAGAGCAACCCAAACCCAGAGCTCAAAGACAGGAAAAAATCATAAAGATCAGAGCAGAAATTAATTCCATTGAGATGAAGGAAACAGTTGAAAGATTAACTAGTCAAAAAGCTGGTTCTTTGAAAGACTAAACAAAATCAATAAGTCCCTAGCTAACCTCATCAAAAAGAGGAAAGAAAAAATTTCATGTATGCACCTTGTACAGTACCAAAACGTTATGAAAACAGTTTGCAATGTATTAATTCATCGACTCTGTATGGTTAAGGTGTCTTGAAACTGTCTGATTGACATTTGTATTTTAATAAAATAAAAATAAATGAAAAAAAAAGAAAAAATTCAAATACAAACACTAAGGAATGAAAAAGGTGTAATCAACACAGACCCAGTGAAAATTCAGAAGACTGCTAATAGCTACTTTGAGAATCTTTATACTCATAGAATAGAAGACACAGACAAAGTGGACAGATTCCTCAAAATGAACAAATTAGCCAAAAGTGAGTCAAGGAGATATACAACTCTCAATAAGCCAATAACAGCCAATAAAATACTAAATGTAATAAATAGCCTGCCAACAAAAAAAGTCCAGGTCCTGATGGATTCACAGCTTAATTTTACAACATATTTATGCAAGATATAATCCATACACTCCTCAAACTCTTCAATGAAATTGAAAAGGGAGCAGTCCTCCCAAAATCATTCCTGGAGGCAAGTATTATACTGATTCCAAAACCAGAGAAAGACACAACTAAAAAGAGAACTATAGCCCAATATCCCTCAAGAACCTAGATGCAAATATCCTCAATAAAATCCTAGCAAATAGAATACAGCAAATCATCAAGAAGATCATACACCATGACCAGTTAGGATTCATTTCAGGGATGCAAGGATGGTACAATATTCACAAATCTATAAATGTAGTATGCTCTGTGAATATATTGAAATATAAAAACCACATGATCATTTAAATTGATTCAGAAAAGGCTATTGACAAAGTGTAACACTCATTCATGTTCAAAGTCCTACAGAAAATTGGAATGGAAGACCTTTACTTCAAGCCATCTATGACAATCCAACAGCTAGTATAATTCTAAATCGAGAAAAACTGAAATCTATTACTCTCAGAACTCATACAGGGCAAGGATGTTCTCTATCACCCCTACTATTCAGTACAGTTTTTCAATCATTAGCAATAGCTGTTAGACAAGAGGGAGAAATAAAAGGAATAAGAATAGATAAAGAAGAAGTTAAATTATCACTATTTGCAGATGGCATGATACTTTACTTGGAAGACCCAAATAAGGCCTACAAGAAGCTACTAGAATTGATACAGAAATTCAGTAGCATAGCAGCATACAAAGTCAATAGCATTCCTCTATACAGATAACACACTGAGAGGGAAACTATATAAACAATACCTTTCACAATAGCACCGCAGAAAATGAAATACCTTGGAATCCACTTAACCAAAGAAGTCAGATATCTTTTCAAGGAAAATTACAATAATCTAAGAATAGATATTATAGAGGATTTCAGAAAATGGAAATACATTCCCTGCCTCTAGATAAGAAGAACCAACATTGTGACAATGACTGTATTTCCAAAAATTGTTGTACAAATTTCATGCAATCTCTCAAACTGCCACCAATATACCTCATAGACCTACAAAAATCATTCCTAAAATTTAAGAACCTGGAATAGCAAACTCAATCCTGGCCAACAAAGACAAGGCAGGAGGCATTATAATTCCTGACTTGAAATTATACTACAAAGCTACTGTGATAAAATAAACATAATATTGGCAACAAAATAGATCTGAGAATCAATGGAATATATTAGAAGATGCAGAGGCCTCTACAAACACACTTGACAGAGAGGCCAAACACACTTCCTAGAAGAAAGTTAAGATGATATATCAAAAGAAATTGTCAACAAAGTGAAAAGACAACCAACAAATTTCAAAAGAAACTAAGCACTTAGACAAAGGTCTGCTGTCTAGAATTCATAAAGAACTAAAATACTTTATGGCCCTTAAATTTAAAGACCCAGTCTAGCCGGGTGTGGTGGTGCATGCCTGTAATCCCAGCACTTGGGAGGCTGAGGCAGGAGGATTGTTATGAGTTCGAGACCAACCCTGAGCTACAAAGTGAGCTTAAGGCCAGCCTGAACTGCATAGTGAGACCCTGTCTCAAAAAGACAAAAATAAAATAAAATAAAATAAAATAAAATAAAATAAAATAAAATAAAATAAAATAAAATAAAATAAAAAAATAAAGACCCAGTCCAGAAATGGGCATCTGAGGTGAATACACACTTCTCAGAGGACGAAGTAAAAGAAGTGAATAAATACATGAAAAAATGCTCCACATCACTTGCCATCCATGAAATGCAAATTAAAACAACATTGAGATACCATCTCACTCTAGAAAGAATGGCTATCATAAACAAATCAACCAAAACAAATGTTGGAGGGGCTGTAGGAAAAGAGGAACCCTTCTCTACTGCTGGTGGGAATGTAGACTGATGCAACTATTATGGAAATCAGTGTGGAGACTTCTTAAGAAACTAGGACTGGAAATCTCATTCAAGTCAGCTATCCTCCCTAGAGGGAATTTTCCCAAAGGAACTGAAAACATCATATTATAGTGATATATGTGTACCTATGTTTATAGCTGCACAATTTGTGATAGCTAAATCTTGGAAACAACGAAGATGCCTGTCACATGAGCGCTGGTTGAAAATGATGTGGTATTTTTACACAATGGAGTATTACTTAGCTATAAAGGATGATAAACTTGAAGCCTTCATATTTAAGTGGATGACACTTGAAGGTATTCTTATAAGTGAAATAAATCAGACCCACATTTGTAAATATCATATAGTCTCTGTAGTAAAAGTACTCAAAAGAAGAATTACAAATAGAAAGGTACAACACAATTAAAAGGAAAGTGAGAAGTTGAGGACTGGGGACTGAGGAGAGAGCAAGGAGAAAAGCTGGGAAACATGACAAGGGCAAAACCATACATTTTTGTGCACAAGATGGACAAGGCAATGACTTTGAGAAACATCAGCAGGTTTTTAAAAGTAGCAGTTAAATGGTTGAATTCTCAACCTGATTATATATGCTGATACCTGTGAACCAAGCAACTGCCCTGAAGATACAATGTGTAATAAAAGGGTCATGCTTGTCATTCTGGTCTGCTAAATACATACTTCCTGTCATGCCACACCAATTATTACCATACTGTCTTGCAAGTAATTTTTTTTATTTTTTGAAAAAAGGAATTCAATCAAAATGAATTAAATAATCCTGATATTCCTAAATTTGAATTTGATCTACTGCATTTACAAAACGTCAACCTCAAAATAGGTATAAACATTAGCTTCAATTTCAAAATTGAATCTGATAATCTATTGTTTTATGCATTATTAATATTCATTTATGTTTGTTATTAATTGTCCTCTTATTGTATCAGCAAATCGCAGTTAGCAGAGACTAGCCCCTACAAAAGAGACCAAATGCAAAAGAACAAGGAAGCTTTTATTGTGACCTTGCAAGTAAAAGGTGCTGACTTTGGGTCAGGACTCCCCAAGTTGTTGGTACCTGCCTGAATTTTGCAGATTATATACTTTTCAAGTTTCCATAGTAACCACATTTGCCTCATTTTCTGGAATTTTACAAGAATGTTTACATTTCCCAGACACTATTGACCTTCTAACTGTCATGGGCAGTGTGTTTTATTATTTTCCCTGTTGCCCAAGTTGTCCTATTTGTTCCTATGTTTTGACCCTGGTTTTCTCTAAGTGGGTTTATGGTTAGCTACATGGGAGGGAGGGAGAGATTGAGTTTATTTATAGTTTAAGTGAACTGAAGTGATGATCTCTTAAAATGGAGTCTCTCTTGCCCCATTATTATAAAGATGAAATAATAACATACAAGGGTTCTGTAACATTTAGAAGTAATAAGATTCATTGATAATATTTATATTTATGTGTTAGATCAATCTCCTATAAGAAAAATTTCAAAATTGTATGCATAGCTAACACAGAATAAAATCCATCTATGTCTTATGGTTCTGATATTGGGATTTAAAGCTCAATATGCGAGGAGTTAATCTCTCGTTACCCATATCAAGGTGAAAGACTGAGTGATGGGGGTCCTCTGATGTGGTCCCTACACCTCTTGTTCTGCTATTCGTTTCTTTTTTTTATTTTTATTTTTTCCATTTATTTTTATTTTATTAAAATACAAATGTCAATCAAACAGTTTCAAAACACCTTAACCATACAGAGTCGATGAATTAATACATAGCAAACTGTTTTCATAACGTTTTGGTATTGTACAAGGTGCATACATGATATTATATTTACAGATTTTTTATAGCTGAATTATATCAAAAATTCAATAATTATTTACCTAGTGGATGACCATAGCACTAAAAGCCGACATAATATCCTGTCCAACCACCATTAGTACAGATCTTGCCTCTCATAGAATTATGTAGAAGCACAGCGTTATCTATCCCAACTGTACTGTCTATACACACACATCATGATTTTTTCTTTCTACAAC
>PVKA01013731.1:0-13383 GCA_004027165.1 Ctenomys sociabilis | reverse complement strand
TACAGTCCAGCGTTCTGCAACCATAGGGAGTTATTCAAAGAAATTGTCGACCATATCCATTTACAGCTCAGCTTAATATTATGGGCTCACGATGTATACTTCATTTTTATACTTTTATACTTTTCTGCTGTGCTATTCGTTTCTTATACCAATGATCAACAAAAACCCCAGCAATTTCCATTTTTTATTTTGTGACAGTTCCTTACTACATCACAGAGGTTGAGTTTGATTTTGTTATCTTCCTGACTCAGCCTCTGCAGTAGCTAGAATTACAGGCTTGAGCCACTGTACGTGGCACAGCATTGTCTCTAGTAAGGGCACTGATCCACTAGCAGGGCTTAACCATCACTTATAAATTACTTGCCAAAGACCACAACCTCTAAAATCATTGCATTGATGCCTAGAATTTCAGTAACAGAGAATGTGGGAGAACAAAAATATTTGACTCATACTTGTGGAATTACGTAGATGTTGTGGGTCTTTCCTTAGAATTTGAAAAAATGGTCAATTTAGCTATTGTCAAGCCTTATTATTGTAAGACTTTTGTCAACAAAATTCTATCCCAATATAATTTATATTGTCATTCTTATCATGCTCTTTATTTTCCATTAAATTCTTACTCTATCCATTATTTTCTCTAAGAAGACTTCTACAAACTTCCTCCTCTGGCCAATGTATTTCTCCCATCTGAAACCATTGTGTTATATCTATGTCATGAAACACTTATCATGGTACATTGCAAGCTATAGCTACACTTTTATTTGCTCGGGTCCTTTTCTCAACTAGAAGGATATTAAGCTGATATCCCATCTATCTAAATGCCTTTATTGAAGATAGTGCTTAACACAATATGTATCATATAAAACAGATGGACAATAAATATCTATGGATGGTTGAACGAAGTCACCTAGAACTTTCTACTATAACAAATATTTTTTTATTAGCATTGTATCTCTGTACTGAAAATGTGTACCTCCTGCGATAGTATGACAATTTATTGTACAAAATTCCTGAGCAGTAAGATAAGACTATCAGACAATAAATAAATGGTGTCTTTACTATAGAAATTTCCTATGCTACATTTATTTTCTAAGAAAAGTGCTTGCTGATAAATCATCTGTTTGCCCAGAACTCATGCCATCAAACTATGTCTAGTAATTACAGAATATTATGCCAGAAACTGTACCCAATCTGATCTAGTTGCCTTCTTCGAAATATGTAATTCAAACACTGAAACTCACACTCCATAATTCAGTAATTCACTTTTTTAATGATTTGAGAAAATGTTAGAATAGTATTATTTCTTAATTAAACTTACAGTTCAATGCATGTATGACATTTCTGTGCTCTCGTTCAAGGTAATTATGGATAACATACATTGTGCATTAATTGGCCATGTCAATAACTCCAATTAATTCTATGGTGAGAAAAATAGAAACAATTATACAATGAATAAAAATGTCTTTAAAATTATGTTTGATTTTTGGGAACATTTATTTTGCAGAATATTCACCCTAAATTGAAGCAAGGAATTTTTCTTAAGAAATACTTGGTGCCAAGATTAGTTACATAAAAGCAAAAGCCCAGGAATGTGATATTCAACAAGAAATGTTGAGAAGTGCAACACAAGGACTTCAAAGTGTCTTTGTCTTTTTATTTCCATCAGTGGAAGGAAGTTAGAGTCTCTGCATATGGAACTGCCCCAAGTGAGTATTAGGGTCTCAGGCTTTTATGAAAGTCTGGTATTAATTATAGTTTTAGAACTGATATGAATACAAAAGCTCTATCTTGTACACAAATATGTCATAAATAAAATAAAATGAGTCAATAATACAATTGATTTGCTTTAAAATGACATACGTTGTTTATTAAAAATACAATTAAAAATGTCACGACCATATTTCAATGGTCTTTCCTACCTGTGTATGTGTTTCTTGCAGTGCAAAAATAAAGATGAACTTTTAATGTCAGAAACCTTAGCTTTCAAACAATATGAGTGTAGATGTCACTGTCATGTAGGAATTCTGAAAGGAGCAAGATTTCTTTAAAGCAATGAAACTTAAAGGCAGAAATAACATATAACTAGAACCATGACTATGTTCTTTTATGGTGATTTCACTGATACAACAATTTCTACATTAATTTTGCTTTTATCTTCTATTTCCTTCTCATATTCAGAAAAGAGGAGCATGAAGTCCCATGTTCTAAGGTAGCAGGCAGAAACATCAATGAATGAATGGAATATTTCAACATCTGCAAGTAGAGTCCAAGTCGCAGAGATTTACCTATAAGAACGAATGTTTCATGTGAAGAAACAAATTATTCAGGAAGAGTAATACAGGCAGCACTAGCTCTCAAATTCTCTGCAGATCGTATTTATTAGAGGAAATCAGGATTCTAGGAATCTGAGAACTCCAGAGTCGAAATGGCTTCAAAGTCTAGTTTTCCATGGCCATTCTCCACTTGCTACAGCATTTTGGAAAACTTGGTTTAAAAACTGAACAGCTGAAGTAAACAAGTGGGTGTGGTAAGTATTCTTCATGAGACATTTTCAAAAATCCACCTGTTTTACCACATTTTTAATCAAAATTTGCCAATAAAGAAATGCCCCAAATTAGTATGGTTTATTAAAAACATTATTAAACAAAGATAATATTTGAGTAAATAATTTTCTGAGACATAGTAAAAATAATGTAAATTTTGTAAAGTATCTTTTATAACACTCATGATAGGAATTCTTTATTGATATTCTGTATTTAAATAAGTATTTGTCACAATAAGGAAGGAAATAGGAAAAAAACTACTGATGAAATATTCTAGTTTTCTGCTCTGATAGAAACTAATGATTTCTTTAAAGCAATGAAACTTTAAGGCAGAGATAACACATAACTAGAACCATGGCTATGCTGTGTTATGATGAACATAACATTATGTTATGCAGCAATTTATCTTAATTTGGAAAAATATGTGAAGAACTACAAAATTTAATTGTAAGGTTGTGTTTTCTTTTACAAGAATTATTCATTTTTGAGAATAATAAGCAAATCTGATTTCAATAAAAGCTGTGTTTTATAAGTATATTTTTATGTCTTAAAATTTAGACTTTATTTCCAAAGTACATAGATACAATATAGGCTTCAGCTAAGTCTTGTTTAAATCTGACAAAGAAAATAATCACAATGAATAGTAGTGAAGAATGACTCATACCGGGAGAGGGCTGAAAACTGAAAGAAAATTAAGTATTCAAAATAGAATGAAACCTTAAAAATGAACATTTAGAGCACTTATATTTTTTCTATTGCTTAGATTGACAGATCATTTTCAATACACTTAGAAACTTTTCCCACCATTCCAACCCCTTGATTGTTTACGTGGTAGCGTGCTGCATACTACAGCACTGTGGTTACATTTTCCAGCTGATGAGCCAGTAGTGAGAAGGTGTCCCTACTTACAGTCCACATTGTGCTGGGCTTCTTCAGCTCCCACTTCATGACTACATTCTGTTGCATGATCCCATGCTGGCTAAAAGCATCACAGTTAGCTCTCATTGCTCCTTCCATCCAAAGTATATTTTTGTAGTTTTCAAATATAGAACATAGGGGAGTGCAACTGATTGGGTGAAAGTGTAGAAACAAAACAGTCACATGGCAGTGTTCAGCATGTGCTATCAAGGTGTTAATACTTTAAGACACATCAGTGCTACATGACCCGTATCTTCAACATTACATTGGAAAATCTACGTATTGAACAAGTTTCTGACTCAAACGGAAAAGATCATTAATATGCTTTCAAAAATCTGAAGGTAATATATTTATAATTATGGATAAAGGGGTGGTTACATACAGAATATTTTTTCACAATTTTACAAGAAAATATTTTCCTTGGACTACGAGAAACACTTAGATTTTCCTCTTATTTAAATGAAAAATATTCCAAAGTAACTTTGAAATTTTGAGTTGTCTATTGTCAATAGAAGGTGTAAGTTATCCTTGCAGTTTCTCATCAATGGGAACAAAAAGAAATATAAAGAATGCACATTTCTGGTATTAGATTAGTAATATAGACTTTGTTTCAGGTCTAAGTTTTGATATCTTTGGCTAGTTCAGAATATATTTAGTAGCATTTGATGACGTAAGACTAGCTACATTCATCAAGTAATCACTCTACACCAAATTCTATGTAGTGTACACATTTTATTTAATTTTCCTCTGACAAAAGCTGTAGGAGATAATTTATTATTATATCCATTTCAGACATGGTAAAATTCATAAATAAAAAGATATTCATATAACATCTTAATCACCGGATTATTTTGTATCATATGAGGAAAAAAATCACATTGCCACACTATTGGTGATTGGAATTTAAGTTTTGAGCCCATTTTACATCTCATAAAACATCACTGTGTGTGTATATATACATATATATATATGTATATGTATAATTATATATGTATATTTTCATGGAAGGCTAGGTGTTTAAATATCTGTAACCCTATAAAACTCATGCGTTATTGTATACAGATCCTGATGATGCAGTGTATTTTGACAGATTATAGTATCAGAAAGCGCTTGTGTTTAAAGAATATAACTTTGTTGAAAGTAAACTTTTCCATTTCAGCAGAGCCATTCATAACTGGGAGTTGTAACACCTTCTTTCATCTCCAGATTCCCTGTCTGAAGCCCCTCTGAGGTGCTTCTCAGCTTTCCTCAGGTGTGGCGAAGGTGATCCTCTGCATGAGCGGTGCTGGTAACACAGCTCCCCACAGTCCCTACAATAGCATCAGAGTAAAAGACATGTTATTGGATTTTTACAAATTTCCTTTTAGTTGCTATTAAATTCACGAGATCTGATATTGCGGGAAAGATGTGTTTCCTCCATTATGATACTTGGTAAAATGATCCAAGGATGGATATGACTTCAGTGTGGTGTGTTGCAAATGTCTAAGCAGCATGAGACCTTTGTGAAGCAGATACAGTGTGCCCGGGTTACCAATTTGTCTGGGTCCTGTGAGGCAGAATAGCCACACACGTAGCAGGTTACACAGAGCAAGTTGATGATCTATAAATAGGCAGCAAGGAAAACAGACACGGAGGATTCAGCATGAGCCAGCCTGCTGAGGTTCAGGAGCACTTCCCATGGAGTGGAGGCTTTATCTGCATGTTCTTTATTAGTCCTGCAAGACAGCCAGCCTGACAAGTGGCCCACAGTGAGTTTTCTGCTGCAGCGAGATGGGACTCATTGGACTGAAGTGCTGAGACTCATCCTGTTTCTAAGAGGGGGCTGGAACAGAGGCTGGACTACTTCACTACATCACTGTTTCAGAAATTACATTCCTAATATTCTGCAATTATTTAGAAGTCTTCAGGTAGGCATGGGGTTGGATGCACATCACTTTAATGCCAATAAGCAAAACTGTCTTCTCAAAAAGCTACATGCCTGTGCTTTTTCCTATCGTTCTGCTGATTGCTGGCAGTGCAGGAGGAGGAGCTCAGCATTCAGGAAGTGCACAACATGGGGAAGCAGTGGGTCATCCAAATCGTTGACGCATGTAAATCCTCAAGTGCGGCAGCGCCAAGGCCCGTCGTAGTGCCACTGAGTCACATTCCCAACTCTGCCTGATGGACATAGTGCAAAAGAGATGAAGCACAAAGCAAATATTCACTAGCAATTGGCTAGCCACTCAAGGAAACCAACAGCAAAGGAAAATGATGTTAACTTTGATAATATATTTTGCCAAACTAAATATACCCCAAACAGTGCTATGGGATCTATAATCATTACAAAAAGTATGAATGATATATTTATATTCCAATAAGTATTCTAAATTTCCAAAATACATTGACAATTGTATACTTTCATCATCTTTCTACCTTGAATAGATATATTCAAAGAGGCTCCACTTCCACACGGCATGGTGGTTATATGAAGCAGGTTCACTTGTTAAACTTAACATGTTTGGAGTAACGTCATCATAAGTTTGAAGCTTATAAGAAATGCTGTAACTGAGACTTGACCCACATCCAATGATTATTAAAAATTCACAAGTGATTCCTATGCACATTAAAAATAAGAACTATATTTCTGAGTGAGCATATGGATATTTGAAAGAAAATTCTTACTGAGAAAATTTGGCACATGCTACTTTGGTCAGGAGTGCACACAAAGCCTTATCTTGTAATTCAAAGTGACAAATTAAAAAATAATGATCCCAGTGAAACAAACTAACCAAGACAGAACAACGTTATTCAAAATATTTAGATTCAGGGGATTGCTGGTTAGCCCAGTTGTTTAAGCACCTGCAGGGACAAACCCAGTTAGGCGCAGGGGACCATAGTTCCACCCCCAGGTCCCCATGCCTATGGCAGCCTGAGCCAGCCAGTAAATAAATAAATAAATAAATAAATAAATAAATAAATAAATAAATAAATACTTGATTCTTCTTCCCCCAAAATATCTGAAATTTATGTGAAACATTCTTTTTTAGTTGCTTTTTTTTTGGAACTGGGGATTGAACTCAGGCCCTTGTGCTTGCCAGGGAAGAACTTACTCTACTGAGCCATCCCTCCGGCCCCATAGACATTCTTTTTATATATATACAAGGTCTACAGGATCCCACTACACAGATCGGTCTCAGCCTCCTAAGCACTGGGATTACAGTCATGACAACCATCCTCATTCTCATGAAACATTCTTTACATCAGTTTCACAAAGAATTACTGTGCATGCTTATGAATATTTATTTTGCACTATTTAAAAATAATTTAGACTAATTTCTTTGAAAAATATATCTTATTTAGACAATAATATGTGCAAAAATGTTATGCAATAGACAAATAAGCTCACTATGCCGATTTAACTGTTATCTACATATTATTTGAAGCCAATAATTCATGACTTCAATGACACAGTTCTGCAAACAGCTGAAAGTTGAGTAATCAATTATAGATGTTTCTCCCCTAGGCACCTAGAAAGGATGGGAGTGTATTCCACAGTGTTAAGGACGTTTATTCCCTCAGCTGGAAGGCCATATCAGATCTCATCTTTGAAATGGTGACCAAAATTCCCAGAGTTACTGCATGTGGAATGCATGCATAATCGAGTGGAGAAACTTATCAGGGTTTTTCTCTTGTGGCTACTTATCTAGTTGAAATAAGTCCAAATATCTTTTAATGAAAAAGGAACTACAAGTTACAGGGCTGAAAATAATTTACTACCATGTGTTCTTTTCTAACAAGTGTTAAAAAAAGTGCTTAAATAAAATATAACCCAGAAACATAAGATTTTGATTCAGAAGGGTTTGGGAGCACTCAGAGGCTGGTCCTTTCACTACTGCCTGAACAACTTGAACTAGATTAAATAGCAGCTATGCACCTTCTTTTCTCATAACTAAAATTAAAAAAGAAGATTAATTTTAATGATTTATTTCATAATTTAATAAAATATATTTTCAGGTAGTAAATATTCTGCAATGATTTCTAACACTAAATTTTATAATATTCTAGCAAAATACATGTTTGTTACTCATTACTCTTACCAAAAGTGAAAGCTGTCTCTCAGAATCTCCCAATATTATCTTTCCTTTGGAACTTATATGTAAAACATACGACTTGGTAGTCTTCTCACTCACAGCAGCAATGTCATTGTCATCATTTTCGGCAGCAGCAGCAGGAGCAGCACTAGTACTATTCTAACTAGTGAACTATACTAAAAAGTTTCATATTTTTTATTTTGTTAATATCTTCAGGAAACAGCTTTATAAAGATTAATTAATTTCTGCAACTTTGACAGGGACAGAGCCCTGTCCAACTCACTGGATGAAAACAAATGATGATAAAGGCACATAACATAATCATAAATATTTTCCAAAAGAAATCACACTATAAAGCATGTCATCTGCTTTACAACTTCCAACAAGCTCATTTACATAAGACAGCCACCTAGCTACCTGAGTTAATAGCTTGTTAATAATTTTTATATTATGCTTTTTCCCCCTCCTCCCAAATTTATGTTGAAGTCCTAATCTTCAGTAATGCTCAATGACACTACATTTTGAGATATGGTACTTAAAGAGGTAATTAAGGATAAGTGAGTTCATGAAAATGAGCTCTAATTTGACATGCCTGTTATCCTTACATGAAAAGATTTAGGGCAAAGACATGAACAGACAGTAAAGTGAAACTACAATGAGAGATAGTTACTTTCAAGCCAAGAATAGAGGCAAATCTTACCAAAATTCTACCCTACAGAAATATAATAAAAAGGATTTCTGTTATGTAAATGGCTCATTCTGTCTTAATTTGTGGCACTACACATACCTAATCCATATAATCAATAGTTTACTTATTTTTTGCTTGTAGTTTAAAGTCTTCAGATTATTCATTCACATTCTAAACTACAGTAACTTGAATTCTTCTCAAAACTCTGTTTGAATAGCTTCCTTAAAATATTTGAACTCACATACTAAAATACGTATGAATATTCAGATTCTATAGTTCTAGTAAAACTGAGTGAAGAGGCTAAGACTTGTGATGACTTTCTTCATTCAATTGAATATGGTGGATTAAATTTAGTTTTATTTAATTCATTGTTACTGATATTTGATGAATGCTGCTGTATGTAGATTTTATTAAAAACATTTTGAGTCCCCTTTGCTGTTGTAGCTGAGAATTCTTAATTTTAAAACACTAGGAGCAACTGATACGAGTTGATTCTCCAGCTCAGAGAAACAATCTGACAACCACAGCAAAATGAGTCTTGTATCACATCTGAATTTTCCTCAACATTCCAAATACTAAATTAACTTTGTCTCTGAGGAAACAGGCTTCCCTGTGGTTATCTTGTGGTCATTTGATTTGGTCTGCTGATTCTCATAGATGATGAAAATACATCTTATTCCCAGGTTTTCTTGTTAGTGTGTGTTCTGCCTTTCAAGAGCGTCTATAGAAAGATAATTGGAAAGGGGTCAGAAAGTCTTTAAAATGAGTGGAGATATCATACCTTGGACACATTTTAGCATGATTATCTTTTCATCTCTGAAAACTGCTTTGGTTGTTTTTTCCTGCTAGTCATTAGAGTTTTGTCAGGATGTTGATTGACAGTGATTTGGGAGCAGGATTCAGAGATACAAATTTGATCAAGAACCATTAGTACTTATCGGTGTAGCTCTAGTAATGTCACATAGGTATTAATATAAGTTTATAAATCCTGGGCCACCCATATGCCTGAATTACACTACAGTTAATAGAAGTAATATTTAATACAATCGTACATAATGACTTTAAATAATGAATTTGAAGATCTTTTGTAGTGCACAGTACTATTCTTGTAAGAAATACCTCACAAAATAAAAAATAAACCATGCACATAATAGTATAAATTTGTTGAATAGAACTAATTAAGAGAAGGCTAGCCAAAGAAATTTCCATTTTAGGGACAGAACTAAAGGTAGTATTTGAGTAAGATCTATAGGCCATATTCTTTCCATATATCCAACAGGTTGAACTGCTATACAAGCATTAAACCATTTGCACAAGCACCAAGGAAAATCAGGTAAGAGATCGTTCTTCCTAAGTTTTGCATGAAAATGAATAACAAACAAAAATATTGAAGAATGAAGGAAGGAAATAGTCCTACCTTCTATTCTACAAACCCACCTTGGAGACAGGCAACTCCTGCTCATAGAATGAATAAGAAGCTCAGCCCAAGTTTAGACTTGAATTGCAGAACTGGGCCCATCAAAGACAAGATCACTGCAGCTGCCAAAACCTCATGACAACTTCTGCCGGAACAAGGTGAATACACTGAATTGTTAAAATTCTGATAGTCACTTGGCAAGTGATCTGCCAGTGGCAGAGTGAAAGACAGCCTTGCTTCTTATTTGCTTAGGATCAAGGAGTGATAACTACCACAGTTCTTTATCTCAAGGTCAAGCAGGTATAAGAACCACCAACAAGTAGACCTTGTGGGCAAGAAAAGTCAGAAAGCACTATTGTTATGGTTTGTGTGTAGGTGTCCCCTAAAGCCTGTGCAGTCTAGAAGGCTTCTGGAGCTTGTGATTGATTACTGTGGGTGTGAGTGCTACACCCACACTGGCACAATAATTTGCATTACAGTGTAAAGAAGGGAGAGCGGCTAGCTAGCTACCAGAGCAACTATTTTCCCTTGCTTTTTGATGTTATAGTGAATGGCTGTTTTGTACCATATGCCATTCTGAATAGGAATCAGCTGAGTATAGACTGAAACTTCCACTAACTATGAGCTAAATAAACCTTTCCTTTCTTAATTTGGGGTATTGGAAATTTTGTCCTAGCAAGTAAAGAAGAATAACTGGGATAGAATTTGTTAACTGTGAAGTGGAGTCCTTGCTGTGATTATACCTGACCATGAGGATTACTAGCCTTTTGGATTGGCTTTTGGAAAGAGATAGGAAAGGTTCACAGATGCTGCCTACAAGAGAAGTGCTGGAACAGATTTGGCTGTTCTGTATAGGATATTCTGGTCAGAGTTCGGAAGACCATAAGGCTAATAGAAATTCTACCAGTCAAGACCAGGCTAGAGAGGTTTTTGCTGGGAAGGACTACATGGCTTGTTGGACTCCAGATGATGTTCATCAAGGCTTGGTAGAAAATTTGTCTACATTTTGCTTATGTCTAGAGACTTTCCCTGAAACTGAGATGAAGCACAGAAGACTTTTTAATCTGGCAAAAGAAATTTGACAGCAGTCTAATCTTGAGGCAGGGCTCTTGTCGGGGACTGTTAGTCAAATTTATATTGGGAATCATGAGCAAAGAGCCCAGCAGGATGATTTAAAATGTTGTGAGTTTGGCCAGAGAGGAAGGCCCAAAATAATTGTGGAATGAATGATAGAACTGAGATGATCTCCATTGCTAAGAAAGAACAAGAGACTGGAGCAGATGGTCTGAAGTCATCATAGGAGGTAGCAGATTTCTGCCCTTTACAGCCTCAGAACTGCTAGGGTGAGGGACTTTGTTTTAAGAAAAAAGTTGCAGTGCTCCATGTTCCAGAAAGGTGGCAGTGGCCACACCAGTGCTGGCATACAGTATTTATTCCTAGGAATCAGGGCCAGGCTGCTCAGTGACTCGCTCACTCAGTCAGTCAAACACTACAGCCAAGAAAGAAGAAAGGCTGGCTACTTCTCCAGCTTGCAACAGTCCTTGGCATTATCCACATGGTGTTGGTTTTAGGCTCTTCCAGAATTCAGGAGTTCTGAAGTTAAGAAGGCTTCCACCTAGATTTCAGAAGAAGGAGGCCAGGCAGTGTGTCCCCGGGAAGGTGTTGTGCAAGCTGTGAATGAGAAGCTTATTCAGTGGAAGCCCCAGAAGATTAGAAAAGCCAGGAATGTGGATCATCTGAGGAAAACTGCAAAGACAGAGCAGAACAGGCCTAAGAGAAAAGTCATAGGGACTACAACTAGCAGAAGTTCCATGGAGATGAAGCCACACGAAGCTGACAATTTGTCACAGAGTTCTTGGGATGTTCCATATGGAACTACAGGACCTAATGTTTGCCCTTCTGGATTTTTACTTGTTTTGGTCCCAATGGTTGCTAGCTTTCTGTATGTATCTTTTGGAATGGTAATGTTAATCTTGTGCCTTTGAATGCTGGAAGTGTTTAACTTTCTGTTTTTATAAGAGGCTCATAGGTTAAATTGCCTTACATATTTGAGAAAACTTGGCACTTGGAGTTTTCATAAATGCTGAAACTTCTAGAACTTTGACAACTTAGAAATGGACTAAAATGCCTAGCAGAAAGGGATGTCCATGAGTCTTTGGAGCTCTGGGGGAAGAATGATTTGGTTTGTGTCTAATTGTCCCCTTAAAACCTCTTGTCATCATGGGACAGCCTCTGGACTTTGTGATTGATTATTGTGGGTATAGATGCTGCGCCTGCCCTGGAGCAAGTAATTTGCATTACAATATAAGGAGGGGAGAACAACTAGCTAGCTGCCAAACTGCTTCTTCTCCCTTTGCCCTCTTACTCTTTGTTGCCACCATAAATGGCTGCTCTGTGCCATGTGCCACTCTCCCTCGAAGCCAGCTGTATATGAAATGAAACTGCCACTGACTGTGAGATAAATAAATCTTTCCTTCCTTAACTTAAGGTATTAAATATTTTGCCCTAGCAATGACACAAGAGTAACTGAGACAACTATCTAGCCCTATAGTGGCATCACATTACCTGGACAGATTCTAGTTTTGGCATACCTTATCTGCAGATTTGGGGCACAGCAGAGGCACACACATACTTCTGCTTAACACTGTATGATATCTTGTAGCTATGAGTATTTCATGACATAACATAATATTTGGTCCACGTAACACTTGGCAGCCAAGTGGAATGTGAAGTAGAGTGTTTGCCAAAATCATGTTGTACTAGCTGAGCTGCAGGGAAAAAGTGAGATTTTGGCAGACATAAGTGTAGCCTAGAATTTGGGGGATCACCTATCTATCATGATCTTCCCAGAATTGGTTAAAATTACACAAAACCTATTGGCTAGATGATGAATGCCGATGAGACACCTGCCCTGGCTCAGTATCCAGAGAGGTTTGTGGGGAGGAACTACTCTTGCCATGAACTTTCATGGTTCATTGAGAGCAATATTCACCAACTGGAGATTTAAGACAAATACATGATTGGGTCACTCTCAGCATACCATAGCCATATACTCAGCTACTGCGGACCAACTTACCACTCAATATGGAAATAACAGAAGTCACTGCAAATTCCAACAAGAAAAACAAACTGCCTAGGAATTTTTGGAAAGACAGTCACAAATAAAGCCAGATGAACACAGAAATAAATAATCTATAATTGATCATATTATGACATGTGTCAACAAGTGTATACTGCTTTCAGAGGAGTGTGACCTCACTAAAAATCAAACCAGTAAGCCCCACACTGACTATATAATAACCACTGTAAGTAAATTCTCAAATAGATAACTTAAGTTTCTTCATTTAAAAATGATTCTTAATTTTTTTTTCCATTTATTTTTATTTTATTGAAATACAAATGTCAATCAGACAGTTTCAAAACACCATAACCATACAGAGTCGATGAAATAATACATTGCAAACTGTTTTCATAATGTTTTGGTATTGTACAAGGTTCATACATGATATTATATTTACAGGTATTTATGTAGCTGAATTATATCACACATTCAATAATTATTTACCTAGTGGATGACCATAGCACTAAAAGCTGACATAATATCCTGTCCCACCACCAATAGTGCAGATCTTGCCTCTCATAGAATTATGTAGAAGCACAGCGTTATCTAACCCAACTGTACTGTCTATACATACACAGGATGATTTTTTCTTTCTACAACCCTTCCTTTGTCTACACCTGTCAAAA
>PVKA01013730.1:0-54274 GCA_004027165.1 Ctenomys sociabilis | reverse complement strand
CTTCCTTCCTTCTTTCTTTCTTATACTAGGGATTGAACTCAAGGCCTTGATCATGCTAGAGAAATTTTCTATGACTAAACTACATTTCCATCACTTTTTATTTTGTATTTTGAGACAGGACCTCACTAAATTGCTCAGCTGGCCTCACTCTTAAGATCCACTTCCCTAAGCCTCCTGAATGCTGGCATTACATGTACACCACAGTACCCAGCCAGCTTTGTGGCTTCTTTTTGGCATATTCTAATTGCTGGCATCTGTACTCTTGTACTTTGGACCTTTTAGTAAATTAAGATTCCCTTGAACACAACACCATGAGACCACAACTTTGGATCAGCTAACCAAAAGAGCTTCTAGGTGACTAATGGATGAAATTAATACATGGGGGGATGTGCTAGATAAAGGAATCATTCATATCTAGGGCAGGACAGAATAGGATGACATGAGACTCCACTGCACTGTTCCTAAAACAACTTACAATGTAAAACTTATGAATCCTTCATTTAAAAATCTTTTCAGTTAGTATTTTCAGGCCATGGTTGCCCACGAATAACTGAAACTTCAGAAATAAAAACTATGAATAAGGATAAGACTACTATAGACTATCAAGAAAATGAAGAAAGTATACAAAATGGAAGTAAATATCTGTGGAGAGTGACAGTGAATATTCTTAAGCAGAGCCTAAAGTCAAAGGCAAATGACGGGGCACCAGTAGCATCTGCAAACAATCTCAGACTGTCTTAGTGGGACCAAGCAGGTATTCTTAGAAGGTACATCCAGAGGAAAAGGCTGTTGTGCTGTTGTGCTGTTTCTGTGTTACACAGGGAAGTCTTACCATGAGGAACTAGGACAGCAGAGCCAAACTGAAATGGCATTATCCAGTTGAGCATCATCAAATGTCATGGATTATTTGATCCTTTGCAGTATGCCTTTGGAATCCTGAAAACAGTGATTTTGTGAAGGTCCAAACATTGGCTGAATACGTTTTTGTAAAAGAGATTTGTTCTGTATTTCAGGTAGTTATTTGATATGTGTAAATTAACTCTTGAACATCATTCATAATTCAGTTCTCTTTAATCAACATCCAACTTATAATTGGTGTAATGGATAGCAGAGATCATTGAAAGCCACAAAATAATAGTTGCCATTTAGTAAGTACAATGCAGTTTTATATAAAGTCTAATCCTCACAAAGTAGTTTTTGTTATACTGTTGTTGTTAATGGCAAAAGTAAGATTCAGCTGATCTAAAAAATGTAGCCAAGGTTATAAAACGAAAATAGCAGACCAACTTTTGAAACTGGATCTTTTATCCCTCACCAAAAACAATGTTCTTTCTATTATATCATAATGCCTCTTAGAAGAAAGAATGGAGATTTCCAAATCACTTCTTAGCCAATGCTTTTAAAATATTAAATTTATTTTTAAAATAGGTCATACAAACACATAGTTCTAAATTCAATAAATATGAGTATCAAATAAATACTTCCCCGTTTTTTGCAGTGCTGGGATCAAACCCAGGGCCTCATGTATGCTAGTGTAGTACACTACTATTGAGCTACATAACCTCCCAGCCTGAAAAATCTTTAACACTGTTCACTTGTCACCTCATTCTTTTTCTCAGGAACAACTAATATTATCAGTTTCTCATGCATCTTCCCTAAAAGTTTTATGCTAAATGTAAATATGACTATTCCCTGTTTAATAGAAATTACATACTAATCCCACCGCACAGTAGATTCTGGAATATATCTTTACATCCTTAGAACACTTTGAACATTTTCTTATTGTTCAACTCTATATAAAGAATATAAGGGCTGCCCAAATAGCTCAGTGGACTAAAGAACCTGCTTAGACAGGCTCAGGGACTGTGGTTCAATCCTCTGCATGCCGGCCCCACCCCCAGGGCACACTGAAACAGCGATTGAGACTGGGTGTGTTGGCGCACATCTGTAATCCCAGGGTTTGGGAGGCTGAAAACAAAACACAATCTGATCTGTGTAGCAAGAGCCTGTAGACCCTGTAATAAAATACATTAAAAAAAAATAAATATAAGATAAACTGCATTAAAACTTACTATTTTTTCTGCCCTATTTAATACTGAAAAAGAAGCAAAACAATTGAAAATCAGATAACAGGAAAAGTTTGGAGAATCATAAAATAATCACAGACTAACAGCATAGTGGCACATGGCTGTTATCCTGGCACTTTGGGAAGCTGAGGCAGGAAGATAAAAAGTTCAAGCCCATCCAACTTAGTGATTTAGTAAGGTCCTATTGTAAAAATAATAAAAAGATGAGGGTAGGGATGTAGCTCAGAGGGAAGGCCCTGGATTCAATTCCCCATGGCCAAAAAAAAAAAAAAAAGACTACAAGCTGAATGATGGTGCTTCATCAAAAGGCCTTTCTTGTTTTATTCTTAGATTATAATTTTCAGATATATTTCAGGCAAGCAGTTATTCTACTGAGCTATCTCCCTGGCCCAATTTTTTTTTTTTTTTTTCCAGAATGGCAATTGAATTCTGTACCCTACACTTGCCAGGCAAGTACTTATTCTACTATATATTTCAGAGTAATTGTTACTCTTCCTATTAAGGTTTGTGTCTAGTTGTCCCCCCAAAGCCTCATGCAGTGATGGGGCTGCTAGCTTCTAGAGTTTGTGATTAATTCATGGTCCAATTCTGGGATTATGGGTGTGAGAGCCCTACTAGCCCTGAGGCAGATAGATTGGATGCAGGAAAGAGAAGGAAGAGAGGTTTGCATCTCACCTCATGGTAAGTGGTAGCAAGTGGTGGAAAACAGAATGTGAACTTGGTGACCCT
The DNA here is from genome assembly GCA_004027165.1 of Ctenomys sociabilis. NCBI lineage: Eukaryota > Metazoa > Chordata > Mammalia > Rodentia > Ctenomyidae > Ctenomys > Ctenomys sociabilis. The sequence goes on along the minus strand of PVKA01013730.1, from coordinate 51,458 downwards.
GATAGTGCTTCCTGCATTGATGTGAAGCGATGGTTGTTGGTGGAGTGTGGACACATGGGATGGGAGTAGTACAGCTGGAAACAGGAGATGCTACATTCAGCCACCTCAGTGGCTGCCCATGCTTACATTTTCTTAAAAGAAGTACAAAAGAAAATGACAAAAGTTTAAGAGATCACCATGCCCTAGGCAGCAGCGTGGTGGTGCCAGGGGGAAGAGTCAGTAGGAGGTACCAAAAAGTAGGAAGAGTCTGACCTTTAAATTCTAAAAGCCTGGGTTATCATAGTTTTTCTGCTTTTCTTTGCCTTTTTTCCTTTCCGCTGTTCCGGCGATCTTTAATAAATGTAGCTACTACTACTTACTATGAAGTGTATGCCTAGCAATTCTTTCCTTGCCTTACACAAGAAACTGCACTGGAAGCCGGGCGTGGTGGCGCATGCCTGTAATTCCAGCACTCGGGAGGCTGAGGCAGGAGGATTGTTGTGAGTTCGAGACCAGCCTGAGCTACAAAGTGAGCTTAAAGCCAGCCTGAACTGCATAGCGAGACCCTGTCTCAAAAAGACAAAAAAAAAAAAAAAAAAAAAAAAGAAACTGCACTGGGTCAGCAAGATAGCTCAGTGAACTAAGCGCCTGCTTAGGCAAGCACAGGGACCTGAATTCTATCCCCAGCACCTCATGCTGCAACAGCCCCGCCCCCAGGTGCACTGATCTGGCTACCAAGCACGGGCCTGGTGATGCACACCTATTTCCAGCACTGGGGAGGCTGAAGACAGGAGAATCACTGAGTCCAAGCTGTGTAATGAGTCTAAACATTAAAAAGAAAGAAAAGAAACTGGATTATTTTAAGCCCACTCAACTGTAACAGGAGAGGATCAGAGTCACACGAAGCTTTCTCAGTATACGTGTACTAGTCTAGCACACTCATTAATACAGACCACTGAGTTAGGTAGAACTGTCAGGCTAGACTCCCAAGGAGTGACCGAGGATACCAGGACAGGCATGATGGAAGTAAACAGCGATATCTGTATTTCAGGCTGAGTACAGCCTGATCAAGGGCAAGAAGGCCATTGAATATAGGAAGAGATTGCGCTTTATAGACTAACATAGGAAAGGGAGGGGCCATCAGGGGCTATTGGTGAGTCTGATGCCTCTTTGGGGAAGCACCTGGGTAAAGCACAGGATTATAGTTCTATTTTGCTGACTTATCTAGTATTCAGTAGAATTACAGAGTTTCCTGTAAGCCTGAGAAGCAGGCCTGGGAGCCCTCCTGATAAACAGATTTCTTTTAGTTTCTCAGGCTGAGTGAATGGGCTTTCCTGTTAGAGCAGACTGGTCTGTCAAAGTTTCTTTTTTCCAGTTTGGAGAAATCTAACTGAGGATCTAACAAATATTATAGGCAGTCAGACTGGGGTAGACCCTCAAAGAAGGCAGTCCAGAAAAGTAAGAAAATACAACCGTGGCTGAAGGTTCAGTGGTGGAAAGCCAGGCCTCAAGATGAAACTGGAGTGCTTATACCTACATACCTCCCCAAGGAATAAACACTAATGATCAATATTCTAAAGATCTCACCTGGGTGGATCAGAGCACCTGACCCATTCCTTCTAGGAAAGGTCTTTGTTCTTTCCATGTACACTTCCTTCCCCAGTGGGTCAATATTACCTAAGTGATGATAGTTCTAATTGTATTTGTTGACTGTATTTTTGTTTCATCTTGTACCTACTTCATGATTTTATACCCACTTCGTGATTTTGCTTTGTAATTGTAAGTACTTATGTGAAGTAGGTTCATATAGAACCCATTTTTCTGGGCCCCCCTCCTGTTCCTCTTGGGCAGGAGCTGTCTTTCTCTCCACAAAATGTCCTTTTTTTTTTTTTTTTTTTTTTTTTGTGGTACCAGGGATTGAACTCAGTCCTGTTAAAATGTCCTACTATCATCTTCTGTTATTCCACAGAATTAATTCTTCATCTTTGAGGAACACACACTTGGCCTATTGACATCCCAAATGTTGGAAGTTATATTTTCCCTTGTATCATTTGGAGGTCCTGTATCACTCCTATATTAATATCAACACTTCAGGGGAAGGGAGTAAAAGACGGGTATTTGGAAAAAACTCTCTAGCTTACTCTTATATTTCCTGTCTTTATACCCCTGTTTATAGAAGTATGACTACTAAAATAGGCACAAAGACAAGTGCAAATGCCACACTTGTCATGCAAATTATTACACACCTTTAAAAACAAACACATTAGAATAGATGTCTTTAATTTTAATTTTCGTTAGTACATGTTTGCATTAAATAATCATTATGTTCATTTGGAGAATTGATATGTGTACATTGCCAAGGGCTGATCAGACCCTGGGATACCTGTGGGGCAATGGCAGGGAAGAAAGAAACAATATTTAAGGTACAAGGGGTGTGCCTTGCCAGCCCCTCCCCCAGGGCAAGCTGAGCAGGCAACTGAGACTGGGATTGGTGTCACACGCCTGTAATCCCAGCTCTTTGGAAGGCAGAACACAGATGGATCACTACAAGTATGATCTATGTAGCAAGACCCTGTAAACCCAATACAAAAAAAAAAAAGGTACAAGGGACTGGGAGGAACCAGCCTCTAGAGGGCCAGGACACCAATCTCCATGGTTGACCCCTTTTTATTAGTGAGCGAGAAGCAGAAGCGAAGAGGTAGGGAGCTGTTCATGGAACAGCAGCTGGAGTATGCAGGGAGCAAAGGCCTGAATGCAAGCCCTTTTCCATGTTGTGAGTCTGAGCTTTCTTTTCACAACTAGGAAACAAAACCTTTTCCACACTTCTCTGATCCTAAAGCAAGGACACAGTGACCTGGACACCACAGGTCACATAGCACAGTCCCCAGCACAGTAAAGCAATATTTCCCACCAGTACATAACATATCTCAATTCTTTATTTTCCCCCTTCTCCTCTTCTCTCTCTCTCTTTTTTTTTTTTTTTTTTTTTTTTTTTGCCAGCCTCAGATTCATTTATTTTTAAGTCCTTATAAAATTATCATAATACTGATTAATAGCCAGGCTAATAGGCCAGAAAAATTTATAAAACCCAGAAAACCTATTAAACTTTCAAATAAATTGTCTACACTGGATTATAAAATCTTTTCTCTTTTTTTCCTCTTGTCTGTTATTTTTTACACTTGATTTATATGTTGATTTTCTCCTAGAAGAGGAGCCATGTGATAGTCAAGCTTGTGGAAACACCTTTTTTTTATTTTTTAAGGAAAGAAGGTAAGTCTTTCTCTTTGTTCTCTCCTTCCCTTTCTGCTTCTTGTTATGGTAGCAGCACAAAGGGCAAACAAATTTTAATAGTGAAGGCAGTCATGCACATCAGCTAAGAGGCTCAAACGAGCCATTATTGCATGTCCCAGTGACATAGTCTTGACATAGCACTGACAAGGACAGAAGACAAACTTCTGGGCCCTTAACCTATTACTAATCAGAAGTATTTGTTTTCTTCTAAGATAGGAACTTAAAAATGGTTTTTGCTAAAAGTCATAACTTTTCATTTGCCCGAAAGATAAATATAAGTAGAGCAAAGCTGACCTTTATTTAGCGTAAAATCCTTTCCAGCTCTGTATATAGACATGTTAATCATTTAGGGAGTGTTTGTCTAAAAGTTGGCAAAACAAAGTTTATTGGCCCTCAATTTACCAACTGTCTTCAAGCCTGAGGGCAAAAGAGAATTGCAGGGGGACCTTCAAGCAATGCCCAGAAGTCCCCACTGCCTTCAACCTGCTGTCACCTTGGATTTCAGCAGAGGCTCATATGGCTGGAATTTCTCAATTACAAGGTTTCTGCTCATGGAACCAATTGCTTTGCACGTCCCAAGGACTTAACCTGAATTACAAAATTGGGACTGCTTTAATGATTGACCAGACCTTGGTCTGCTACAAGTGCTCCACATATGTGGCCCTTTTCTCCACTAGTGGACCATCTTCTGATCCTCCTCCTCCTCAAAGAATGTCCTTCCAACTACTTAAGCTGGAGTCTTTATCTTCTTTCTCACTTTCTAAATAAAGCTTTGACCTGTATATTCATACTGTTGCTTCAATTTTAATTTCCATTATCACTAAAATAAAGACCAGTAATAGCTGAGAACTGCTCTTCTGACTGTTATTAATTGCATGCTTCCCACTGTAGGGGGAGGGACCTATTGCACCAACTAGGGAGGGTGATTGGGAATGGCAACCCCAATACATGTTAATAGAAGAAAATTTTGTATGTTAATAGAAAATTATGTTTAGGGAGAAGAAATGTGCTTTTAGTATAATCATGTCTGGAAATTTCAACTATTTGCAAGGAACACTTTTTTTTTGGGGGGGTGGCGGTAGTACTAGGGATTGAGCTCCAGTTTTTGCACTGAGCTATCTCACCCACTTATCCCCACTCATTTTAAACATTTAAAAAATATTTTCAGACAGGGTCTCCTTAAGTTGGTAAATTGCCAAAGCTGGGTTCAAATTTGGGATCCTCCTGCTTCAGCTTCCCAGAGTGCTGGGAATTGCAGGTGTATACCACCATGCCCAGTTTCAAGGATTATTTTTAACATCTTTTAAAGGATATATAGAATAGTCTTCACTATGATAGGGCTGGTTTGGCTTTAATAAACTTTTGGTAAATGCCCTATGGTTCCAGGGAAGTTTATTCTCTGGCTCAGGAAGAAATTTAACATCTCTTAGTTCCCGATATACTCTGAAAATTGTTGAGTTTAAGCCTCTGTCAGTTTTTGCCCAGCCTTGTGAAGTTTCATTTTCTGGGTGCGTGGATGATTATTCAGCCAGAATCAAAAGCCCCTGGTAGGGATTTTAGAGGCTCTTTGTAGAGCTGTCTCCTGTCTGATCCTTTGCACCTTAACTTCTGATTCTCGTCTCCCAAAAATCCAATCTCTGTGTCCTCAGTGGAGCAGAGACCCATGTGGTTTACCTAATTTTTCCTTCCTTTGCTGGGAAATCAAAATTGTCACCTGGTAGGAAGATGGGAGCAAATAGAGGACAGATGGAAGGCAATTTGGTACAGTACTGTGACAGTCACTATGATGACAGCGCACTATACTCACCTACAGAATACACAAATATCCCAGATCAAGAATTAACACCCAGCTTACAAATAACTGAGCAGGGATTTTTCCAGTGTTCAAACTCTTAGGTGCTACTTACTTTTAGCATTAAAAATAAAACACTAACAAATGCCAGTCTTTTGCGAGTAAAATGTAACTGTTTACTGATTATTGTCAAGAAAATAGTGAGTATGAGAATTCAAAGCTGCTTTCTTTTTTTAAATTTATTTTGTTGAAGAACAAATAGCAATGAGAGAGGGCCGGGGAGATGGCTCAGTAGAATAAGCAGTTCCCTGGCAAGTACAAGGGCCTGAGTTCAATCCCCAGTTCTGCCAAAAAACAAAACAAAACAAAAAACCATTCCCAGTGAGATAAATAACAATGAGACAATTTCAAATCAAATTAATAGAACAGATTCAATAATTTATACATTGCATGTTGTTTTCATAGTGGTTTTTTGTTTTACAAGGTGCATACATGATATTCTACTTACAAACACTATTAGAGCAGATGCCTCTATTCAATGAATTAAGAGAATGTAGCTGTATACCTTTTTTTTTAAAAGCTGAATTATAAACTGGGCGTGGTGGCGCATGCCTGTAATCCCAGCACTCAGGAGGCCGAGGCAGGAGGATTGTTGTGAGTTCGAGACCAGCCTGAGCTACAAAGTGAGCTTAAGACCAGCCTGAATTGCATAGTGAGACCCTGTCTCAAAAAAAAAAAAAAGCTGAATTATAGTACAGTTTCAATAATTTATACTTTTTACATTGTTATCTTCCTAGTGGTTATCCATAGTACAAGAAGCAAACAAGATATCCTGTCCAAACACTGTTAGTGCAAATCTTTCTTCTCATGGAATTACACAAAAGTACTGCATATTTATCCTAACTGTACTATTTATACAAATACAGAATACTACTAGAAATTAGAAGCTGAAAGAAAAATTCCTTAAATACTGTATATTCACTTTAGACAAAGATTAGGTTAGTCTTTAATACCTGTCAAAAATTATATACCCACATACACACATCCCAAAAATAAGCTATGAAACCCAATCTCAGTTCAATTAAGAGTACCCACAAGAATATACCAAAGTTTCCATACAGTAAAATTTTATGAATACTGAAGATTAGGAATAAAAGGAATTATTATTACTACACTCTATTGCATTGACAAACTACCTTCTCTTTTGTATTATGCACTGCATACTAAAGTCTCTCACTGTACCTCAATAAATCTTTATTTAAAAGAAACTATTACAGAAAATCACTCCTATGATCCATAAACAATCCTGATTCCTATAACTATAGGCAGTACAGCACCTAAAACACTGAATCTTTTAATTTAAGGAACATGTTGCCATGCAAGATCAGAACTGTTATCAAAATATCAGCTACTCCTAAAAAAATAATGACAAAATATACACCATCTACCACAAAGCACACAGGCTCTCACGGCTGATGAAACTCAAAAAAGCAAGCCATTTTAAAATGTGTCTCTGCTGGTCTATTTTTCCTTTTTTCATCTTTTTGAGACAGGGTCTCACTATGCAGTTCAGGCTGGCCTTAAGCTCACTTTGTAGCTCAGGCTGGTCTTGAACTCACAACAATCCTCCTGCCTCAGCCTCCCAAGTGCTGGGATTACAGGCATGCACCACTAAGCCCAGCTCTTTGGTTGATCTATTTCTTTCAAAATAAATAAGAAAAAAAATAATGTTTTCTTCTGTTATCCTTACCTTTAAAGGATCTTGAAAGAACAACTACTAAGTTTTTTGAGATCACAAGTACCATGTTCATTTCAGCAGGTCACCCCTGAAATAATTTGCTGAACACCATCCTCCAAAAATATGGAGAAATATTTCTTTAGCACGTAATAGTCATCTGCCAGGGAACCGAAATATGGGAAAAAGTATTTGGTAAAATAAGATGAAGTTTTTCTGCTTTTAACCCATGCACATGTGAACAGGAAATACCCATGCTGTGTGTACTGTTTCCAACATAAAAACATCTGCAGAATACAGTAACTGGAGAGAATGGTACCGTTAGAAGGTAACAGCTGTATTTTGTGTGTGAATGTTTATAAAACCCACACTCACTAAAATAAGTTTTCACTAAGACTACAGGATCTAAAGGACGACAGTTGCCGAGGTGGATGAGAAGGCCTCTAGGGCTGGTTACCCTTAAAAGCACTCATTGCCACAGTAGAAGCTGCATTTGCAGCTGCAGTCTGTACAGTCTTGTTAGACATCACACCTGTTGCAAACTCCTGCTGGGCCTTCTCAAAACTAGCACCTGTTGTGCGATACAGTCCATGTACTTTTTTAAACATAACTAGTGAGAAAACTGCTGATGCTGTGAAAAGTGCTGCTATGATTATCATCATGATTCCAATGGGAGGAAATCCAACCACAGTTGCCCCAGTTATGAAATCCCGCAGTCTGGAGCACATGGACAGCAAACTGACAGATACAGACGAAGAACACAAAGAATCTGAAGGAACTGTCACTCCTGAAGGCTCCATAAAGTGGTCTGTACCAGCAGACAAATGAGCAAGGTGTGAAAAGCACGAACCACCACGGATGCTCAAGCCAAAATCAACCCCTCCCAAAGAATCAATAAAAAAACCAAGCCAGACATCCAAAGATATTTAGAAACAGTGTTACTGCATGGAATATCCACAGATAGTACATGAGCTTTACTGTCTTCTGGAATTCTACAGGAATGTCTGCAGAAAAGTCCTGTTAGAAACAAGGGCCCACAGGAAAATTCTCGGGAAGAGGTGGCCAATTATTTTTTTCTACCATGTTGACTAAGGTTTTGCATTTCTCGTTCTCAGTGATCTAATTCTGCAGCTTTTCTTTCTAGTTTTTCTTGCTGCTTAAGAAGTTCAGCTTAGGGCCAGGGAGGTGGCTCAGTGGAATAAGTGCTTGCCTGGCAAGTGCAAGAATCTGAGTTCAATCCCCGGTTCCTTTGTAATCTATATATAAGCTGGATGTTCCTCTGTTGGTTTCATTATTGCTGGCTGTGTAGTAGGTATGTTAGGCATTTTCACACTGCCTGGTGGAAGCTTGAATGGATTTTTGAGATCTGAGTCCACAAACGGGTTACTGTCAAAATCTGACATCTTTCTGGTGCTCAGTGTCACCCCAACCCAGGCACAGAGTGAGATTAAGGCTTATCTTATGTGTTTTCCTTTTCCCAAAGATCACAAACTTCCTTGGCCTATTGTCACAATGTCTGAAACAATTGGTCCTTCTTTCCTCCAGCCATGTAGCTGTTTACTGTGAGAGAGCAAGTCTGTCCCAGCTACTTTTTCAGGGCAGTAGTAGAGTTCAACATGTTAACAAAGTTCAATCTCCCGATATCTGTTTATTTACTTATTTTTAAGATTATTGATACATTTTAGGTATAATAATCACATTAATAATAGGGAGTTTATACTTGTACATGATATACCTTGATTCTATTCTAGGCAACTAATTTATATAAAGTATTACAGGCAGTCAGATGGGGCTAGGGACTCAAAGGAGCCAGGGCAGAAGATGAGCTACCTTACAACTGCGGGAGTAACAGGCATCTCCACTCTGGGCCAGACCTCAAGGTAAGAGATAAAACAAATGCACCCACATCAGGGATTGATAGGCTAAATATTGATCACCTCGAGAAGGCCAAGAAGAGTCACTAACCCAGCCCCCTATAGGAAAAGCCCCTATTTTGTATTCATGCCCACTTGCTACTTAACTTGCTTCCCATTTGATTCTGATTTAATCAATTTTACCTGAACAGTTGTGTTTATAATTTTGTTAGTTCACCACAGTTTTGTTCCAACTCATGTCCACTTTGTAATTTTCTATTTTTCCCACCTTGGACCTGCCTCATGTCATGGATTTGCTCTGTAAAAATCCCTAGAAAGGGCAGATTCCTTGGCAACATACTCAGGACCCCTTCTATCTTTCTCAAGAAGAAGCTTTCTTTCCCCAGTAAATGTATTCTACTTTTAACCTCTGTTATTCCTAAAATTCATCCTTTAATTTTAGAGAGCAAGAACTCATACTGGATGTCTAGCAAGTTGAGACTTTATTTTCCCTATATAAATTCTTTTTCTTTTTTTTTTGTCTTATTTTAACTTTTTGAGACAGGGTCCCATTATGCAGCTCAGGCTGGCCTTAAGCTGACTTTGTAGCCTAGGCTGGTCTCACACTCACAATAGCCCTCCTACCTCAGGCTGCTGAATGCTGGGATTACAGGACATCATGCACAGCTGTTTATTTACTTATTTTAAAAATATACAGATTTAACTTTATTTCTTCTGTCCCTGAAAGCTTGATTTTTATAAACCAAAATAATTTTAAGAGTTTTGTATTTTTTTAGATGTATTTAGTACAGGGTCCCCAGGGTCTCATTACACAGATCAGACTCATAGTGATTCTCCTGTTTTCAGCCTCCCAAGATCTGGGATTATAGGTACATGCCCCCACACCCAGTCTCAGTCACTGTCTCAGCGTGCCCAGGGGTGGGGCCAGGCACAAGCATGCTGGAGATGGAACCCTTGTCCCTGCTTCTGCCTAAGCAGGTGCTTTAATTTGCTGAGCTATCTGGCCAGCCCTTGAGTTTTGTATTTTAGAAATTTGACAGTACACTTATCTATGGATTCAAGTAATATAAATTAAAATCAAGTCAAATAATTAGAAAAAATTTCAGTATTGGAGCAATGAAATAAATAATGACAAAAAGACCTAATGCTCAGTTACTTTCAGGATCTAAACAAATAATTCTGAATGTTCAGACTTTGTTGTTGTGTACTTAAATATTTCTCTATGTATATTTGGAATCAAGCTCACTGTTTAACAAAGGGACCTAGGAAAGTTGCTCATTTCCCATCTACAGTTGCCACCTTCAGAAGAGTTTGCTTTGCAATGTGGATGAAATCTGCTGATTCCTCTGGAGAAAATGTGGAATCTATTCATTATGTTAGTCCTCTGGTAAGTTTAATGTCAGCCCAGTATGAAACTATTATGCCCAGTTCATTAAAGTATAATATTGGCTTTGCCCATCTAAAAATTCACCAACGAAATCAGACACATGCACAGTAGTCGACTTGGTTTCAGGAAAACCACATTTGAAGATTTTAATTCCATTACTTTCCTCATCTCACCATTAATCACTGATGGGAATTTTCTAGGCCACCACGTAATTGACTTTGTGGATTGTGGTAGCAAATGAAAGAAGATGGATTTCCTCAGGATTGGCAATGAACTGTGGTCCTGAATCTTCCCACATATTTGGTACCACCAAATCTTTCTATAAATCGGGAGATCAAATGAAGCTATCTTTCGCAGTTTGTCACACTCTCAAGTTGATTTCTTTCAAGGATCTCACAACTTTCACTATTTGAGATGACTAGTTTTTCAATGGAACCCTTCAAGAGTCAATCTTATTTGTTCTACATTATTATTATTATTATTATTATTTGTTATTATTATTATTATTATTATTATTATTTTGTGGAACCAGGGATTGAACACAGGCCCTTGCACTTACCAGGAAAACACTTATTCCACTGAGCCATCTCTCTAGCCTTGACTCACCACATTATTACAATATTCTATGATGCTGAGATCTGTAGAAGGGTGAGTTGATATTTCTACATGTGAGTCAAGGCTTCGGATGTATACAGGCCATGGTGATATAAAATGCTTCTGATGTAAAATGAGAAGGGCTTGGCCATGATTTTTTTAAAGGTGTGTGTGTGTGTGTGTGTGTGTGTGCAGGGTCTCACTATGCAGCTCGTATTCATCATGATCCTCCTTTCTTCTGCCTCCCTAGTGCTGGGATTACAAGTATGCGCCACCACACCTGGACTCCATTGCCAGCTCAGCACACCTGGGGTTAGGGCCAGCATGGCATGCAGTGCCAGGGATCAAACCCTGGCCCCTGCGCTTACCTAAGCAAGTGCTTAGTCTGCTGAGCTATATCCTCAGCTCTTGGCCATGATTTTGATACAGTCTCAGACAAAGAGATACCCTTTCCTAGGACAGTGGCAGTGCCAAGGCTGGACAGAGAAAGACACTTCATGCTGCAGACAGTGATCACAAAAGTAGTGATGCAACACATTCCAACCTCTCTATATTTATGTAGGTCTTCTTTGACTTTTCAATAGTTTTAATATTCTTTACATGAATATGTTGCACATTTAGTGCTAAATTTTGCTTATTTCCAAATCTTCATATTTTTGTGCCATTGCTAATGGTATCATTTTTGTGTAATACTTTTCCTATCAAATAACTGTAACAGTTTCAATGTAGTGTTAATGTTCCCTTCAGTGTCTAATGAGCTAAGATTTCTGGCATAAATAAATACTGAATTTTCTCAAATGACTTATTCTTCATCTATTGAGGTACCTGTGTGATTTTGTTCACTTTAATCCATTCATGTAGCAAGATACATAGTTTGGTTTATATATGTGAAAACAGTTTTATGTTTCTGACATACATGAAGCTTAATCATGTTAGATTTTCCTTGTTTATACCTTGTTTGCTATTAATTTTCTTATGCTTTTTAAAAATCAGTGAATGATTTTGACCTCTTTCACACAGTACAATAACCTCTGGCAATTTGGAATTTGTTTTTGTTTATTTTTTTTTTTTACAGTGCTGGAAATTAAATCTAGGACCTACTTTATATCTTGGTTTCTTTCTTGTAAAATAAGTCCATTAGATTTGTTATTCTTAGCTAGCCTGGAAATATTATTTTGTAATTAGAGCATTTACTTAATACCATTTCCCATGTATTTAACTCTAAAATTATTTTATTTTGTGATTTCTATTTTTCTAATTTCTTTCCTCCTTTTACTGAATTCTGTTAGATTGATTTTTTTTTTTTTAATGTATGTATTTGGTGCAGGGTCTCACTACACAGGTCAGACTTGTAGTGGTCCTCCTGTTTTCAGCCTCCCCAGCACTGGGATTACAGGTGTGGACCACCATGCTCTTGGTGGCTAGCTCAGTGTGCCCAGGGGCGAGGGTGGTGCCACAAGCAGTGCCAGAGATTGAACACAGTCCCTGTGCTTGCCTAAGCAGGCGCTTAGTCCGCTGAACTATCTTGCTGACCCTTAATCGGGTGTTTTGAATGGTCATTTCGTATTTCTATTCTTTAGTATTATTTCTAATTGAAATTGTTCTTTTGGATAGATGTGTATTAGCTTATGTGAAGGGATTTCTATGAATTCAGGTTTAAATTCTTTTCCCTCATAGAAAACCAAAAAAAAAAAAAAAAAGGTCATGATATATTACAAAGGTCTGAATAAGGTGAATTACTTAATTTCCCACCTTAAATGTTGGAGGATGACTACAAATCTGTTACATACAGTTAGCAGATTCAGCTAACAACCGGAAGGCGCAGCATGCGTTTCTGTGCAAGATTTCTGTAATTAGTATTTATTATGGAAACTATGAGTTATGTGGGACTACTTATTTACATGTCATAGAAATTACAGTAGTCATGGTAAAAATCATTATCATCAGACATCTTTCCTAAAACAATTCTTTGACAAATGTGTCTTAGATTCTAAGAGGAAAAGTCAGGAAGCATTTTAGTGCAGTAAGTGACATAAATGACTTTACCTTCCCACTCTTATCAAGATGAAGATAATAATTAAGTTGAAACTATTGCACCATAACAACCCTTTGGCAGTATTCTCTGAATGTCTTGTCAGACAGTCATAAATTGTGGCTCACAAAGCTTAAGATATTATTACTGATTGTATTGATTTCTCCATATGATTATGGATTCTCAAAATCCTGTGGGAGATAGGTATTACATCTGGTATTTAGTTTTAGGTATTACATCTGGTATTTAGTGTGGCTCCTCTTATTTCAATGTCTAAATTTGATTCACCCCAGGGCTAGTCAAAGAGCTCAGCAGATTAAAGTACCTGTAAACAGGCACAGGGGTTGGGGGTTCGGTCTCCAGGCCCGTCTTGCCAGCCCCCTCCCCAGGGCACACTGAGAAGGCAATTAATCCCAGCTCTTTGGAGGCTGTAAACAGGCAAATCACTACAAGTCTGATCTAATAGTGAGACCTTGAACACCCTGTAGACCCTTCCCTAAAATACAAAAAAAGTTGATACACCCCAGACACATGGGAAATTCTTTCCCTTAATGTTAAATTATAAACTATAATAGTTAAAACAAAAACAAGAAATAAAATGGCAGAGCGGTGATTGGAAGCAAAGTGCAGCCTGTCTGAGATTGAAAGTCCAGGCACTGGAAAATAACAATTTGTCAGAGGAAAATACAAGAAGCATATCTGTGAGAATCAAGAAGGAACTTACCAGAAAAAATAGAAGCTTCAGAGAAGCTGGAAAGATGGCCTACAGTACATACAAAACAAGGAAGCTGGCTCTGGCAGCTCAAGAGGAGGGGAGTTGGGCTCTCCAAAAGCAAGGTAAGCGTGCAGGACTAGGAGATCCTAGGAAAAACAATGGTGGAGCTCACAGCCTTTGTGAACTGCAAAAACAGCATGGGGTCTTACTCAGCAGACTCCTTCCTCTCAGGAGGCAACAGCTGAAGGAGTCAAGTGTAGGTGCGCACCATATGACCAGAAAGTTTTGGGAAGGTGTCGATGATTTAAACCTGGGGCTTAAAACGACTGAGAACTAGCTCCCCTTCACATTGCTCACTGCTACTTTTCCACAGTGGCTGGATGGGAGATAGCCGTGACAAGAATAGGGTAGGAAGAGATCTGAGAAGCTCAAATGCAGGCTGGGAAGCAAGGGCTCAGCCTTAAGTATTTGAACCCTTGCCTGGCTGCCTGCACCCAGCACAGATCTGAGTTCTGATTGCCTTTCCTGACTACCATTCAGAGTATGGACATTTGTTAGCATGGACATGGCCATAAGCTGGAGTAAACAGAGAGGCCACTTCACCTTATAAACCCATTGACTAGATGGCTATGTGAAGAACGCTGAGACTTGATGGATTCCAAAACCACAGGTTAAAACAATAACAAAACTCATTTGCTGTTTTTCTTCTATTTGTTTCTCCTTTTACATTTTTTTCTTTTTCTATTTTCATTCTCCTAGTGTTTTCTCCCTTTCTTTTATCTTCTGCTTCCCACTGAACTTTTTGTTACCTTTGTCTAGCTCCATAAATATCCTTCTCCATAATAGATCCTTTGTTTCACTTTTCTCCTCTCCTCATTTCCCATTGTTTTCAAATTTTTCTTTGTGTATTCTTCTAATCTCCTGTCTCTAATATTACAATCATTAAGCTTTTTTAATCTATAGATTGTTTATGCTGTTACTACTGTTGAGTTCCTTTCTATTAGTGGAGGTATAGTTATCTCATTCAGTAGGAATTTGTTGTATGTCAATATTTGGTTTAACTTAGGTTTTATATGTAGATCTCTTTTCTAAGGTTAAGCCTGGTTATGTCCATCTCCAGTTTATCCTTTTTTTTTTTTTTGGCAGAACCAGGGATTGAACTCAAGCCTTTGCGCTTGCCAGGGAAGCACTTATTCCATTGAGCTATCTCCCTGGCCCCTTCAGTTTATCTTGAATGGTATTATTGTTACTGATTTACTTGGTCACATAATTGTTGATATTAATAGGTTTTCTCTGTATGCCAATATTTGCATCACTTTTGTGAAATTAATACTATGGGCCATTCATTCCCAGAGAACTGATTCCTCGGTCATTTATACTGTGTCCTTCCTCATATTAATATAGGTGATTAGATCTTGGGGCAGAGGCAAAAAAAAAAAAAAAAAACCTATGGTCAGTCAGACCCTGTGTGTATGACTGAAAGCCAAACTAAAGATATCTGCATACTGACAACACAGTTTCACCACCATAAGTAACTACATGCCTATGCACAAAAATAGGCCAGTGAGATAGCTCAGTGGAGTAAGCACCTGCTTAGGCAAGCACAGGGACCGGGGTTCAAGTCCCAACACCACATGCAACACTGGTCCTGCCCCCAGGTGCACTGAGCTGACCACCAAGTCTGGACGTGGTGACACATGCTTGTAATCCCAGCACTGAGGAGGGGCTGAAGACAGGAGGATCACTATGAGTCCGAGCTGTGTAGTGAGAACCTGTACTTTAAAAAAAAAAACAGAAGACAACAAAATGCCTCGGAATTTCCCAGTTTTCCAAAAGTCAATCCATGGCACTAAGGGAGAGGAAAGCAAAAGGCACACAACAAAGTTATTGAAATAATATATATTGAAAGTATGAGGGCTGGCCAAATAACTCAGCAGAGTTATTTAAATCACCTGCTTGGGCAGGCACAGGGGCCAGGAGTTTGATTCCTGAGCCTGCCATACCACCCCCGCCCCCGGGACATGCTGAGACAGCAGTTGAGATTGGGCATCCTGATGTGCACCTGTAATCCCAGTACTTAGGAGGCTGTAAACAGGAGGATCACTATGAGTCCAATCTGTGCAGTGAAATCCTGTACACCTTGTCTTAAATACAAACAAGAAAAAAAAGAAAAGAGCAGCAGAAGTTACTAATGTGAGAAGGCAGAATATCAGGATTAGAAGATAGGGATGCTTTTAGAAACAAGTTACTCAGAGATATCTTAAAAACAAGAGAACAAAAAATGCATTCAATAGCTGCTAAATGACAAACAGGAGACCAAGATTAAATGGAATAAGTGAAAAATTAGAAGATAGGACCAGGAGCTGTTTACAGGAATAATAGCAGAAAACATTCCAAATACTGGGGGAAAACATACAGATAAGTGATGTATAGAGAACCTCAAATAACTGTGATCAAAAGACAACCTCTTTGGGCCCAGGGAGATGGCTCAGTAGAATAAGTGCTTCCCTGGAAAGTGCAAGGGCCTGAGTTTGATCCCCAGTTCCACAAAACAAAAAAACCCACAGAGAACTCTTGGCAAGTTACATCATGCTCAAAATACCAGGAGTCCAATGCAGGAACAGAATGTCAAAATCAACAAATCACTTAACAACAATAAACACTCCAGGGGCGTGGGACGGATGCCTGTAGTCCCAGCACTAAGGAGCCTGAGGCAGGTTCAAGACCAACCTGGGCTACAAAGTGAGCTCAACCCAGCCTGAGCTACATAGCCAGACCTGTCTCAAGATAAAGACAAAAAATAAATACATAAATAAACCCATTAGAATGACAGCAGAAGTCTCAACACATGCCTTAAAAGCCAGGACAGCTTGGAGAGAAGTGTTTCAAGCCCTAAAAGATAACAATTTCTAACCCAGATTTATACATCCTGAAATTTTTTCTTTCAAAACTGATGGAGAAATAAGATAGCTTCAGGATGAAAAAGCACCTCAAGAAAGTCATGACCTCTAAAGCAGCACCACCAAAGGTATTTGGTATGAGGGATCGAGCTCAGGACCTTGTACTTGTCAAGAAGGCACTTGTACTGCTGAGGTATCTCTCAGGCCCAAAATGTCCCTAAGGATGTCCTAGAAAGAAACAATGAAGCAAACAATCCCCCAAAGTCTAATAGAATGACTACACCAGGCAGAGTGAGCTGAAGGGGTGGGGGAAGAAACCAGCAATAGGAAAATAATGCAACAGGAAGAAAAGTCATTACCTTAATGTTATTCTTCATGAACTAGAAAAACACAACCCTAAAGTTCACATAGGACCAAAAGAGACAGGATAGCAGAAACAACACTGGACAGGGCCAGCCAGATAGCTCAGCAAACTAAAGCACCTGCTTAGAGTACAACGCTAGGGTTTGATCTCTGGCATGCCATGCCGGCCCCACCCCTCAGGTGTGCTGAGATGCAATTGAGACTGGGCGTGGTGGCGTGTGCCTGTAATCCCAGTGCTTAGGAGGCTGAAAACAGGAGAATCAAGGACTCCTATCTGTGTAGTGAGACCCTGTAGATCCTATACTAAATGCAGAAAAGAAGGAAAGAAAGGAAGGAAGGAAGGAAAGGAAGGAAGGAAGGAAGGAAGGAAGGAAGGAAGGAAGGAAGGAAGGAAGGAAGGAAGGAAGGAAGGAAGACAGAAAGAAAGAGAGACAGAAAGAGAGAAAGAAAGAAAGAAAGAAAGAAAGAAAGAAAGAAAGAAAGAAAGA
Source organism: Ctenomys sociabilis (assembly GCA_004027165.1). NCBI lineage: Eukaryota > Metazoa > Chordata > Mammalia > Rodentia > Ctenomyidae > Ctenomys > Ctenomys sociabilis. Next base: position 34,308 of record PVKA01013730.1, on the reverse strand, counting down.
AAGAAAGAAAGAAAAAAGAAAGAAAGAAAAAACAAACACTGGACAACAAGAGTAAGTCAGGAGGCAGCACACTCAGCTAACTGGTTTATAACAGGTACCAAAAACTTATGCTGGAGGGAAGATAACCTCTGTGACACCTAGTGTGGCGAAAAATGGGCTATCCACATGCAGAAGATTGAGTCTAGGTTCATAAAATCTGTCTCTGTGAGCTAAACTAAAATCAGAAAGGATCTAAAATCTAAATACTAAAACAGAAATAATGCGCTGAAATATAAAATAGATACAACTCTTAAAGTTATAGGCATAGGCAAGGACTTTCTGAACAGAAGGTTCACTGCACAAGGGATAACATCAAGAATCATCCATTGGGGTCACATTAAAAAGCTTCTGCACAGTGAGGAAAGCAAACAACAGGTTGAAGAGACAACTTACACAACAGGAAAAAAATGTTGTTACCTACTCCTCAGACAGAGGACTAATATCTAGAGTATGTAAAGAACTTAAATAAATAAACCCCTCTCAAATAAAAGAAGCAACCAAATATGGACAACTAAAAGGAACAGACATTTCTTGAAAGAGGAATACAAGTGGCCAATAAATAGAACGATTCATGAACTTAATTCTTTCCATAATTCTGGACCAGACCCAAATCAAGTCAAATGCTTAGAGTCAGTGCTTGCCTTATGGGGAAATTTGATTTGCTTTTCATCCCTTTTGGTTCAGAACCGGAACTGTGGGGAAGATTCAGTTCATAAACCCAGGAACCACTGAACATATGAAAATATTCCATATCTCTGGCCATGAAAGAAGTGTAAATTAAAACAACACTAAGATTCCACCTAGCTCCAGAAAGAAGGCCTATCATCAAGAAATTAGAAAGTAACAAATTCTGCTAAGATTGGGTGGGCTCTTCTTCATCACTGGTGAGAGTAAACTGGTACGACCTATATGAAAAGCAATATGGCAAGTTCTCAAAAAACTAAAACCAGAAATCCCATTCTACTGTTATTCCCCACCAAAGTAACTTCCCAGTAAAGTTAAATACATCTTTTTTTTTTTTTTTTTTTTGCATTTTAGGGAAGGGTCTATAGTGTGTTCAGGGTCTCACTACTAGGTCGGACTAATAGTGATCCACCTGTTCACCTGTGGAATAACAGGTGCTTGCCACCACACCCAGTCTCAACTGCTGTCTCAGTGTGCCCCAGGGGTGAGGCCAGCACAGCAGGCCCCAGGATTGAACCCAGGTCCTTGAGCCTGCTTGCACGCACTTTAATCTACTGAGCTATTTGGCCAGCCCTTAATTTATTACAGCAATACATGCATACCCCTGTTTGTAGCAGCCTAACTCATAGTAGCTAGAGCTTGGAAAAGGCTTATATGTCCCCCAGCACATGAACAGATAAAGAAAATATGGTATTTATATGCAACAGAGTACTACTCTAAACCAGGTGTGGCAGCACAGGCCTGTAATCCCAGCACTCAGGAGGCTGCGGCAGCAGGGTTGTTGTAAGTTTGGAACCAGCCTGGGCTACAGTAAGCTCAAGGTCAGCCTGAACTGCATGGTGAGATCCTGTGTCAAAAGGGCCAAAAACAAGAGTATTGCTCTGCCATAAATAAGGAAAAACTTAAGTCATTTGTAGGAAAATGGATGTACCTTGAATGTTTAAGTAAATCAGACCCCCCAAGCTTAAATATTGCCTGGCTTCTTTTTTGTGAGAAATTCAAAATGCAAATAAAGGGCAAAGTAAAAGATAGATAATAGGAAAAAGAAAAGAGATGAAGGGGGAGATAAGGGAAATAACTCAGATAGGGCAGATGGGGGAAGAGGATATAAAAACACATGTCCTGTACATCCTCTGCACTAGGCACTGCAATTTGTACTAGGAACTTTGTGAGGTTTTTCTTAACAGAGGTACTAAATGGATGCATATTGGCAAGAAACGCGATTGTTACCCTACAGCAGGTTGCTCCAGGAAGTGCGTGCTGGCTTTCTCAGATGTGCCCACTTGAGTCCTGGAAAGGCACAAGAGTTCAGGCGAGGAGCCCTTTGGGGGTGGATCTTTACAATAATTAGATGGTTTATCATAATGTTTTTGGTATAATTTTAGTGTATTGGAGTTTCATTTGGGCCATGGCTTGGTCTTGTGAACGGAATAAGTCAAGTATATCAGCACACTGAGATACAAAGTCCTGTATTTTACTCCTTTTTACATTATAACAAAAAGTAGCTGAAGATTTCTTGTGGAAATAAATGGGATAGTTTCTGCAGCTTGAGGTGTTGATGCCCCATAGGTAAGAATTTCAAAGATGATATAACAATATGCGCTGTGTAAATATTGAGTAAACCCTGATTTTTTTTTTTTTTTTTTTTTTTTTTTTTTTTTTTTTTTTTTTTTTGTCTTTGTGAGCCAGGGTCTCACTATGCAGTTCAGGCTGGCCTTAAACTCACTTTGTAGCTCAGGCTGGTCTTGAACTCACAACAATCCTCCTGCCTCAGCCTCCCTGTTCAAGGCTGGAATTACAGGCCTGTGCCACCACGTCCGGCTCTTTTTTTTTAATTTTTTTCATTTTGTGTATTTGGTACAGGGTCTTACTATGCAGCCCAGACTTGTAGTGATCCTCCTGTGCTTGGTTTTTGCTCCCCAGCGCTGAGATAACAGGTGTCAGCCACCACACCCAAACTCAGCCACCAGCTCAGCACACCCTGGGGGCAGGGCCAGCACAGCATGCAGACTGGGAATTAAATCCTGATTTCTTAAAAATAAATAAATAAAAGCTGTAAACTGCACATAGTATTACGGACCTGTAGTTCCTTTAGTCTGGGCAGCTGGGTCAGGAGGATCACAAGTTCTAGCCAAGCCTGAGTGACACAGTGAAGCCCTAATCTCAAAATAAATTATAAAAAATAAAAACAGAATGGGAATGTAACTCAGTGTTAAGATCTAAGGTTCAATTTCCAGTCCTGGGTAATTGTGGGGGTAGCCATAAAAGACATCTACAGGACAATCATAGGCATTTGGAGTTGAACCGGATATTTGATGTTAGGATATTCCTTATAGTTCTTTAGATGTGACAGTGACATTAGAGATATAAAGACTACTATTCTCAATCTTACTGCTTAAAGCAACATTTAGGGTGGTCTGTCATGATTATGTGCAACTTGCTATTAATGGTTCAAAAATAATGGTTAGGTAAAAAATAAAATAAAATAAAAGTTAAATGCAGGGGGTTGGCTTTGTTTTGTTTTGTTTGAGGCAGAGTCTCACTGTGTAGTTTGGGCTAGTCTTAACTCACTGTTAGCTCAGCCTGGCCTTGAACTTTTGGCAATTGTCCTGCCTCAGCCTTCTCGGTGCTGGGATTACAGGGGTGTGCCACTATGCCCAGTCTCAGTAGCCATCCCAGGGGTGGGGCTGGCACTGCATGCTGGGGATCAAACCCCTGCAGCTATATTCTGCCTAAACGGGTGCTTTTGTCTGCTGAACTATCTGGTCATCCCTCAGAGGTATAAAAATTGTTAGAATAAAATGTTGGGAGAACATCTTATTTCTGTTTTCTCTACAAGACGTGATGACATAATTCTCCCAGGAGAATCTTCCCAAAATATGAATTAGCAATCAGTGACCATACAAATTCAAGGAAGTTTTAGAAAGGTTTTGTTGATTTTCTTGAATCAAAATTACAGAGGGCTGGTGATCTATCTCGGTGGTATGAGCACCTGCCTGGCAAGTGTGAGGTGCTGAGTTCAATTCCCTATATCAACGAGCCCCCCAAAAAACACTGATATTAAGCAAACTCCTATCACTTCAGGATAAACTCAGATCTGAGACAATCCTTTTCATCAACTTTGTCATTATTATTGTTTTTATTATTGTCTTTTTGAGACAGGGTCTCACTATGCAGTTCAGGTTGGCCTTGAGTGCAGGTAGCCCAGGCTCATCTTGAACTTGAACTGATCCTCCTGCCTCAGCCTCCTGAGTGCTGGGATCACAGGTGTGTATGAATCTGCCAACCCCAATGTCACAAAATAGTTGAATGTGCATTTGTCTCTGTCCCATCATACCTTGTACAATCGCCTTTGCCAGAGGAACTGTGCCTTCATCATTGCTAGCAAGGCTCGGTCACTTAGATAGCCCAATAAATGTCCACAATATGGCACACCTGTAGGATGGGGAGGCTACAGCCAAGAAAATTAGAAGATGTAATTTTACTTGAAGAGCTTGAAATTTAATTGAGTCTGGGCTCTTTAAATTTCTTTCTTTTTTATGTATTTAGTACAGGGTTTACAAGGTCTCACTACACAGATCAGACTCATGGTGATCCTTCTTGTTTTTCAGCCTCCCAAGTGCTGGGATTACAGGTGCATGCCACCACACCCAGTCTCAATCGCCATCTCAATGCCCAAAGGGGTGGGGCCAGCACGGCATGCTGGGGATCAAACCCTGGAAAATTTCTTTCCACAGCCAGCCATGTCAGTACTGACCTGTAATCCCAATGCTCTGGGAGAATAAGGCAGGAAGAGCTCAAGTTCAAGACCAACTTGGGCAATTTAGTGACATAATTAGATCTTGTCTCTGCCCCCCTCCCCAAAAGAACAAAACCAAAACCTCTCCTCCTTAAGATTTAGTTGGAAGGCAAAATAAGATGAAGAACAAGAAAGACATTGCAAACTATAGATTAAAGTATTGTATCTGGGTATGATAGCACACACTTATAATCCCAGCTACTTAGGAGACTGAGGCAGGAGTGGAAATTTGGGGCCAAGCTGGGCAACTTACTGAGATTCTAATTCAACATAAAGTAAGAAATAAAATGAGCTGGAGATGTAGATCAGTTGTCCCTAGGCTCAACCCATAGTAAAATGAACAAACAAAGCAATTCCAAGAGGGATTATAAAGAGGAAATGGCCACTAATATAGGTGCAGGAACAAAGTTGTAGTAATCTAGATATTCATAGTGACTAGGAATCCACAGACTTGGTATCTCTACATAAAGTAAATTTTCCTCTAAGTCCAAGTAGACTTGGGGTATTGTAGCTCGAGTTTTCTATTGCTGTTATCCACATTTTAAATCAGGCATTTTTTTCCCCCTGAAGTTAAGGCCCAAAGCAATACTGTATGTGGACTTGAAAAGAAATTGCCCATATGACTATTAATTTCATCATGTCCCCAAAGCCCTGAGGATAAAGAGGACATTTAGTGTATAGAAGACACGTTGTGTACCCTGTATATCACAGAATTAGGTAATTACTATCTATGGTCTTCAGTATTAGAATGAAGATGGTGATATTAGTTTTCTATAATAAACGAAAAAGAGCCGGGCGTGTTGGCGCATGCCTGTAATCCCAGCACTTGGGAGGCTGAGACAGGAGGATTGTTGTGAGTTTGAGACCAGCCTGAGCTACAAAGTGAGCTCAAGGCCAGCCTGAACTGCACAGTGAGACCCTGTCTCAAAAAGACAAAAATAATAATAATAATAATAATAATAATAATAATCATAGCCGGGCGTGGTGGCGCATGCCTGTAATCCCAGCACTCGGGAGGCTGAGGCAGGAGGATTGTTGTGAGTTCGAGACCAGCCTGAACTACAAAGTGAGCTCAAGGCCAGCCTGAACTGCATAGTGAGACCCTGTCTCAAAAAGACAAAAAAAAAAAAAGAAAAAAATAATAATAATAAACGAAAAAAATGGTTGATATAGAAAATCATGACATAAAAGAAAAATTTATGTAGGATCTAAAAATTTTTATAGATACTATTACAAATGTATTCAAAAAGAGCTATTAACATTCTGTTATGTTTATCCAGGCAATTTTCATGAATATAAAATATATTGAGTTAATGCTTTGGTTTTAAGACTCATTTTTAACACAGAAGTACAATACTTCTGTTTACCTCTAGGTGGTGCTATGTAATGACTTATTTTGCAAGAGCAAGCATGTCATGAGTTAAAATTATTGGCATTTTTAAGATAAAAATTGTGGCTCAGTGGACTGGAACTGTAGATCAGTGGCAGAGCACTTGCTTATCAGTACACATGGGGACCTGAATTCAATTCCTAGCTCTACAAAAAAGAAATGTGTGGCTTGACCTAAAATATGTAATATATTATTTGGCAAAGAAAATTGGTCATTCCATAATCATGTCCAGCCGGGTGTGGTGGCGCATGCCTGTAATCCCAGCACTCGGGAGGCTGAGGCAGGTGGATTGTTGTGAGTTCGAGACCAGCCTGAGCTACAAAGTGAGCTCAAGGCCAGCCTGAACTGCATAGTGAGACCCTGTCTCAAAAAGACAAAAAAAAAAAAAAAAAAAAAAAATCATGTCTAACAGCATTATACTATTGTGACAGGTTCAAAAATTATTTTATTGATTCATGGAATCCTTATTGATTGACATTCAGCAGTGGGGATTGAGCGCTGGAGTGCTCCACCACTGAGCTACAACCCCACTCCTTTTTATTTCTTATTTTGAGACAGCCACTAAATTGCCCAGGCTAATGAAACGTCAGTCCTTCTGTTGCACCTCCTGAGTAGCTGGGGTTTCAGGTGTGAGCCACCTGGGATTTTCTTTAGACAGTGCTAAAAGAGACTGTTTCTCTTCACATATAGAAAAAGTTTATAATGGAAGATAGTTTGGTAGCATTATCTGTTCACCTAAACTACTTTACTATAGAGCTCTTACTGACTAAAGCACATGTATCATTTGCTGACAAGGAAATGCAGGTTGCAAACAGGTGAAAATATGCTCAAATATATTAAATAAAAAAATAAAATAGGGAGTTATGCTTCCTTTAGGAAAAAAAAAAGTCCTGTAAAGTAAGCGATTCTCTTCAGAGATGCAGGCTCAGTGGTGACAGACATTTCACTCCCCAGCAGTGAAGGTAGAGTACCATCACTTCTCTGAATGTTAATTTGGCAGATGTTATGAAGAAATATAAATTGTTCAAACTGTACTATAGGATGTTAATTGCTAGTCTCCTCTCTGAATAGAAAAGAAACAGAAACACAGACAGTCACTTATTTATGAAGGTACGAACTACCTTGCTATAGGTAGCATCTGTAAATACAAAAATAACTACAAGCCAGGTGTAGTGGCACAGGCCTATAATTTCAGCACCTGGGAGGCCTGAGGCAGCATCATCACAAGTCTGATCCTAGTCTGGGCAATTTAGCATCCTACTGAGACCCTGTCTCAAAATAAAAAATACAGTACGAAGGCCCAGGATTCAATCCCAGCAACACACATGCACACACGCACGCATGCACTCATGCACATACGAAAGCACACGCACGGTCACAGGCTCTGCAGATCTGAATGGCTCATGAGAAGGACACAGGTGGTGCTCTCCGTGAGCCAGGCAGGGGCCTTTGACAGACCCCAAATCTGCCAGCTCTTGGGTACTGGACTTGCCCAGCTCCACAACTGTGACAAGCAGATGTTATTTATAAGACATTTACACTGACACACTGCCCAAGTGTCAGAGCTGGGGGCACAGGAGCTGCTGCTGACCCCTAGAAACAAAGTCCTGTATCGCCACAGCCATAGATCTGTCTGGAAGGGTACAGTGGCCTCACCCACTATTGCACAGGAAAATGTTGTTGGCAGAAGCTCTAATGTCTAAATGTACACAACTCCCCAGCCAGGACCTTCCTGAAAGTAGGTATGTTACATAGATGCCACCTATAAGGAAAGCGTGAGGGGACATCAAGCAGGGTGCTTTGTCCGAAACTGCCTAACCCACTGCCTAGCAGTCCAACATTATTCTGTTCAATTTTGGCTCCTGAAGCTATCAGCAATTACATTCCTATTTGTGGTACTGAGTACTGAGTACAGGGTCTTCACACTGAGCTGGCTACATTCCCAGCCCTTTTCTTATTTTTGAGATAGGATCTCACTAAGTTGCTAAGCTGCCCAGGGTGAGATTGAACTTGTGATCCTCCTGCCTCAGCCTCCCAGAATACTGGGGTTATAGGCACATGCTGCCACACCCATCCAATTTTTTATGAAGATCTATTTCAAACAATGGAAAGAAATCCAGCTTGAGTGGAATAGGGTCAAGTTATAGACTGGGTCAAGTTCAACAAAGACTTTAATTAGTCTCCCATCAAACATGAAGAAATACATTACACTATATATTTCCTCTGATAGTAGCCAATGGCATTTACCACTACTATTAATATTTTTGTTTATTTTTTGATCTTAGCTACTTTGAATTGAAATCAAGGCCTTCTGCACGCTGGCAAGCACTCTACCTCTGAGCTACACCTTCACATCTCTTTAAATTTTGAAACTGGTTCTCACTTTTTAGCCCAGGCTGGCCTTGAGCTTTCAGTTCTCCTGGCTTCCCAAGTCGATAGGACTGCACACAGATGTGCACTGCCATGCTCGGCTCATGTATCTCCCTTTAACATGTGAACAGCACGGACACCCTCAAGGTCAGCAAGGTAGCACAGCAAGCGCAGGGACCTGGATTTGATTCCTGGTACCACCCCTGGGTGTGTTGAGCCAGTGACCAAGTCCAGGCATGGTGGCGCACACCTGTAATCTCAGCCCTGGGGAAGCTGAAAGCAGGAGGATCAGTAGGAGTCTGAGCTGTATAGTGAGACCCTGTACCAAATATATTAAAAGAAAAGGAAAAGAAACACATAGCACCCTCACATTTCATGTCTTTGTGCCCTCCTGTGCTCCCTGGGGTGCCCTGCTTGAACAGTCAGGGGCCAAGTCATGGCCCTCCGCCCTGTGTCTGAGTTATCACTGCCAAGTAGATGTTAGGTTGAATTTTGTTGTGTGCCTGTTTTAGAAATGATTTATTTGGTGGGAGTCTAATTTCATTTTTGGCCATCAGTGTGTTCACAGGAAAACTTCGAAATCTCTGATGTTTTGTTGAAGTGACTACCTCAACAGGCATCACTAGGGAAATGATTCAACTTTTAAAGCAAGCTACTATGAACATGTCTTAAATATATGGGAAATTTTGTATATCTTACTTTGTAAGTTGTCTACAGTGAGTGGGCTTTATTTCTTTCAAGGATCTTAGAGCTAGAGATGTTGCAGATTTGTAAATTTATAATTTTAAACTTAGTTGAAGGGGCTAGGGAGGTGGCTCAGTGGAATAAGCGCTGCCCTGGCAAGCACAAGGGCCTGAATTCAATCCCTGGCTCTGCCAAAAAATAAAAAATAAAAATAAATAAATAAACTTAGTTGAATGGCCAGGGATATAGCTCAGTGGAACAACACCTACCTGATAAGCATGAAGTCATGAGTTCAAGTCCTGGTACCAAAAATAAATAAATAAGCTTAATTGATATTAATTAGTGATGGAGACATAAAAGATTTGGATAAAACAAAATTCTGAGCATCCTACGTAGATATTATTCTGTACCACTCTTTGGTGAGAGCTTGACTAGGGAGAATTACCATTCACTTGATTGGTTTGGTTGATTTTTCCATCGTTCTTTTTTTGATTGGTTCAGAGAGGCTGGGTGATGGGCTCTGTAAGAGGATGGATGGGGGATAGCATGGCAGCCAGGAACCTAGGGGTACTCTCTGTAGCTCGGACTTGCTGAGTGTCAGTCCAGATGCTTTGAGCACATTAGCTCTGTTCATTCTCACTTAACTCTGAATCCCCATGTTTATCTCTGTTCTCTTGAAGAAGATACTGTGGTAGCCTTAACTATGTCCGGGCATTCTCTCACACTCCTCTCATGAAGAAAGGTGACTTAATTATTCTCCTTTGAGTATGAGTTGGGTGGAGTGACTTGTTTCTTCTTAATATAGGGTAGCAGAAGTGACAGGCTGACTTCTGAGCTGAGATCAGGAAAGGCCGTAGGTCCTCCTCCTTGCCTTCTCTTGGTCATTCACTCTGGCGGAGGTCAACGGCCACATCCTGAGGACACAGGCAACATAAGTGGAGGACTGCAGGCGAGAGGCAAGGAACCAAGCCACCTGCCAAGAGCCACTGAGTGCCAAAGCTCCCTGCCTGCTCCTGTGCGATGGCTCCATTTCAGAAAGCAGGTCTCTGAACCCCATTGGAGCCTTCAACAGTGGTGCCCCCACCTTTACTTCAAGCTGAAGAGAGACCCTGAGGCACAGCTGCCTGGAAAGACTGCTCCCCAGTGCCTAATTTTTAAAAAATCCTCAAAAAGATGGGCGTGGTGGCACATGCCTGTAATCCCAGCACTCAGGAGGCTGAGGCAGGAGGATTGTTGTGAGTTCGAGACCAGCCTGAGCCACAAAGTGAGCTTAAAGCCAGCCTGAACTGCATAGCGAGACCCTGTCTCAAAAAGACAAAAAAAACAAAAAAAAAAAAAGAGAACAACAATGATAATAAGTGTTAGTTGTTTTTTTCGTTTTTTTTTCAGAACCAGGGATTGAACTCAGACCTTTGCATTTGTCAGGGAAGCACTTATTTTACTGAGCCATCCCCCTGGCCCCTAGTTTTTTAAAACTACTCCACTTCAAGGAGATTTATTATACAACCTAGCTAGTATAGTAAGGCTCACATATTAAATAAGTTCCCTGGGGGCCGGAGAGATGGCTCAATGGAATAAGCACTTCTCTGGCAAGTGCAAGGGTCTGAGTTCAATCCCCAGTTCCACCAAAAAAAAGTTCCCCAAGGTCACATACATTACAGATTTTAAATGTGCACCCAGGTGTCCAGATGCCACAGCCTGTGCATCTGCACTTGGCCTTGCTGGGGCCTGTGCTGGTTGGTGCACTTTCCTATGGCTGAGACAGAACACCTGACCCTCACAATGTAAGGAGGCAGAGAGTTTTTTGTGGCTCAGTTCCAGAGGTTCAGTCCACGGTCAACAGGTTCCAAGGCAGAGATCTCAGGGTGGAAAGGTGGTGGGGAGGCCGCTCAACTCACGGTGGCTGAGAAGCAGAATGGGCTGCAAATAGCCCGAGAAGGGACCAGGGGGCCAGATGAGGGCTAGCGTGACAGACAGGTCGATGGAGCACAGGGCTCCCTAGGGCCACGCCCACACGGCCTGCTTTCCCCACCCCTATCAGACCCTCAGTGATGAACTCATCATGGGGCCAACGCCCTGGGAGTCGGGGCGCTCATGGTCCCCTCCCAGCAGCCTCAGTCCAGTCAAGCTGGCCATCACAATTCTCTGGCATAAGACCTGGTATGGTTTAATCCAGAATGGACCCCTGAATCTTCTGAGTGCAGAGGATGGGTTTTTGGAAGCCGACTGGATCCTGGGAGCTCTAATTTCATCAAGAGATTAATCTAATGCTACGATCATAACTTGACAGCAGTATTTGGAGGTCATGAAAAGTCAGCCCAGAAGAGTGGGTCAGGGAGCTGCATCTTGTCTCTGGCCCTTCTCTGGCTCTCCTACTCTCCCTCTGCTTACCAGGATGAAAAAAGAACTAAGGTATATTCTGTACATAAGTGACTCCCCACTGGGAATGTGATCATTATACACTGCCATCTTGGACTCTTGAAAAGCTGAGGGGAGAGTGTTTTATTGCAGATCTGAGGACTAAACCCAGGAATCACTTCCCCAGCCCTTTCTCTCTCTGCCTCCTTCCCTATCTCTTCCTTCTTCTTCTTCTCCCTCCCTCCTTTTCTCTCTCTGGGTCTCACTATGCAGCTCAGACCTATAGTGATCCTCCTGTCTCAGCATCCCCAGAGCTGGGATTACAGGAGTGCACTACCATGCTGGGGGATAGGGCCTGCATGGCTCGTGGTACCAGGAATCGAACCGGGGTCCTTGAGCTTGCCAGGCAGGCACTCAGACTTCTGAGCTATCTCTCCAGCCCCAGCCCCATTTTAAAACTTTTTGAGATAGGATCTCTCTATATTACCAAGGCTGGTCCTGAATTTGTGTTTCTCCTCAATCAGGCTCCTGAATAGCCAGGATTACAGTTGTGTGCCACCACACCAGCAGATTTTTTTTTTCTTTTCTTTTTGGTGGAATTGAGGATTGAACCTGGGGTCCCATGGGTGGGTGCTAGGCAAGCTCCCTACCCCCAGCTCCAAGGGGAGTATCTCCCCCAACCCTCTACAGAAGGTCTTGCTATGTAGTTCAGGTTGGCATTAGATTCACTGTGTAGCCCGGGCTGGCCTCCAACACAAGGTAATTCTGTGGCTCAGCCTCCCAAGTTCTGGGATTACAGGCATACGCCACCACACCTGGCTTCTGCTGCCTCTGAGAGAGCTCCAAGCCTGGCCTAAGCTACTTCTAATATTCACCTGCTCTTAATCGATCCACTTTATTCATTTAAAGTTTAACAAATGTTTAAAGTCTAACGCCTACTGGGAGCATTCATATGTGGCTGTTGGACGGACAAATAACTAGGACAGGGCACTGGGTAGTACAAGGTTTCGCTCTGTTTGTGTATATAAAAGAAATAAGACTTCTCAGTGAGCGGGCCCGTGAGATAGCTCAGCAGACTAGTGGTCTAAGCACCTGCTTAGGCAAGCACAGGGGCTGGGGCTCAGCTCCTGGCAGGCATGTGCCCGGGGCTCAGCACATTGAAAAGAAGAGTGCAAAAGAAAGAAGAGGCTTCTCAGTGATTTCCAGTGACTTGCATGTAAGCTGCTCCAGATTTTAATGGGAGTTTGATGTCTCCAGAATAGACACATTTATTTATTTATTTTTTGTGTGCAAAGTTACTAGTGCTGATTTAAAAAAAAAAGAAAGTCATAGGCCCAGAATTCCAAAAATAATATTTTAAGGTTGAGTTTGAAAATGCAATTTGGAAAGTTAACATGGATTAAACTGAGCTTTTAAAAAAAAATTATTTAATGACACAAGCTTCTCTAAACTCCAGCTGTTCAAAGGGCAACTTCCCGTTCATCTGGGAGTCATTATTTTTAAAAGTCATATTTAAGTAAAATGAAATAATGTCAGTACTTAGCATTGCTGGTAATTAGATCTAGTGATTAGATCTCTTTTTATATTACAGTGGATGTGTCAATTTAACCCCCCCCAGCAAAATCATAAAATAATGGGCCCATCATAAAGTTTCTGAAAACTTTTACTGAGTAAAATATACTGAGTTAGAAAATTGAATTATGTGGCATTCGTCGTAAAGGCAGAGAGTTTCCCACATATCCAAATAATTAAGACAATTAGAGAACGGCGAGAATGAGTTGGTAGGAAAGCTCCGCTGGAAGTCTGTGCAGGATTTGAGGCTCTTGCTGAGCAAAGCATACACCTTGTAGCAGGAAGTTGCAGGCCGAAGGCTTGTTGTATTTCTGTTTAATACCCATGGGAAGTAAGAATAAGTAGCAGAAATCAGTAAATAAGAAAAGGGTTAATCGAGTTCATCTGGAAGACCCTCTGGCCCCACTTCCCGAAGGGAAACTCGGCCTCACGTCCGCCTTTCTCACCTGTTCTCTGTGGTGAGGTTTTTCCTTCTGTCACTTAAAAGTGCTTTATAATTACCATATAAGCATTGAGCCCAAAATCCTTGGAGTTTCCTGGAGTTTTGTTTGTTTGTTTGTTTTGCTTAGATGTTATTTTGTTTTGCTTTTATAGTACTGGGGATTGAACCCAGGGGACACTGAGCATCTTTCCTGACCCATTAAAAAATTTTTATTTGATATTAGGGAAGGGGAAGAAGCAAAGAAAGGAAGGGAAAAGGAAATAAAAAAGATTAATGAAAAGATAAAATGGAAACAACACTCTGTAAATAGAGAGGGGAAGAGGATTGCAGGAAAGAGAGGGGACTGGGAATGAAAGAGGAACCAGAATATATCACATACAGTTTGTTATGATGAATATGATCATTGTGTACATCTAGAGTTTACCAACAAACTTAGATTTTAGTTTTACCTTTTTTTTTTTTTGGCAGAACCAGGGATTGAACTCAGGCCCTTGCGCTTGCCAGGGAAGCGCTTATTCCACTGAGCCATCTCCCTGGCCCCCCAAACTTAGTTTTTAAGAAAAAGAAAAAAAATATTTTGAGACAGGTTTCCTGCAGTAAGCCAGGCTGGCTTTGAACTTGAAATCCTCTGGCCTCAGCATTCGAAGCAGCTGGGATTACAGGTGTGTACCATCATACCTGAGTTGAAGACACAGAACATTCTAGGATTTAGCCCTATCTTCCCACAGTGGCATAAACAATACTGATTCCCACACACCCTCAGGCTGGCACTCTCCTTATCAGTTTTGGTGCCCAGTTGTTTGATTAACACCGGTCAAGTCTACAGTAGAGGGGGGTATAGTAGATTTCACTGGGCCGTAATATTTTACTTTTGTTTTTTGGTGCTGGGAATTGAACTCAGGACTTTGTGCTTCCTAGGTAGGTTCTGTGCTACTGAGTTCTATTCTTGGCCAGGAGTATGTTCTTTCACTATCCTTTAAGGAAACTGTTATTTAGTTACCAGGTCTAGGCCCAGGGTCTACCACTGAGCTGCACTCCATCCTCTCAAAGGAGTTTTAAGGAACTTAGCCAGTCAACCACTGTCCCTGTCCCCAGCACAAGACTAAACTCCAGGTGTTACTGACCTTAACTTTTTATTTAGAAATAATTTCAAGTGTACAGAATGATGCAAGGATAAGAATAATAAAAAGAAAACTCGTGTAACTTCTGTCCAACTTTATCCAGATATATTGTGTTACTGGGCAGTAATACGCTGTGTTACTTGGCCACTACCCTACTTTTTGGACTTCTTTCTCTTTGGGGCTAGGGGTAAATCTCAGAATAGAGCACTTGCCTAGTATCTGGAGGGCCCTTGGTTCCATCCCCTAGCACCACAAAAAATGAATACCTTTACTGCCAAATACCACATTGCATGCATTTTAAGGATAAAGGCAGTCTCTTACTAATCCAGACTATTTAGCAAGCTAAGGAAAAAAAAAATTTGAGACAAGGTCTCACTTTGTAGCTCAGGCTGGTCTTGAACTCATGACGATCCTCCTGCCCTAGCTTTCTGAATGCTAGGGTTACAGGTACACACCACTTTCAGCCACCTAAGGAAGTTTAACACTGACAAGACAAATCTACAGTATTCTATAATCCATATTCCAGCTAATCTATCCATCTCCTGTTTTTCTTTAAGCCTTTTTTTTTCCCTTTAAAGTGGGGTCCATTTTTATGTCTTTCTAGCTTGGAGCATGTCCATAGTCTGTCTTTTATGACATAGATGCCATTAATTTTGATGCAAATGTCCAAGGAAATTGTGCCATCAAGCCGGCTTTCACAAAACTCAGAATCTAAGATAAAGCCTTACAAGATGTCATCTTCCTCCTTCAGCCTTGGCTATGAAAGCCACAGTGCAGATCATGTGACTAAGTCTCTGGGCAAGGCAGACTTTTGTCTGAAGTTCTGTGACTAAGAGTTTATTGTGAGTTAGAGCTGGCCTTGGGAATTAGAAGCAGATCTGGTTGTCAGATAATTCAGAACAGAAGAGAAAACTAAGAGTGTTGGTTTAAAAAAATTAGTGAGAAGACGTTAAAGTTAGGGAGAACAGTTTTTTTCCAAAATATGTTCTATTAAGCTGTACTTAATATACTTCGTTAAAAAGCTAATGTAATTAAGCTAGACTTAGCCCATATTAAGCTCTGGCTTTTTTTTTCTTTTTAACAGAGAGGAACATTTGATTAAATTACTCCTCATCTGAAAATAATATTCGGCAGAGGAAAGCCCATCAGATGCACAGAGACAAACAACACTGAATAGTTAATTTGAAAGGAAGAACTCCATGATGTCAGACAAATAATGAAGGGGCAGCTACATTCATTTTGAAATGCATTTTTATGACCTGTCACATAGTCTGGTTAGAATCTCTGTCATGGAACTTTTTTGGTCCAAAAATGGAAATCCTATAGTGTGTCACGAAACACCCTTGTCTTGGCTGACTCACTGTGTTGGCGTAGTTTTGGCTACAGATGAGTGTGAGATGGTTCGTGTCACTTAGAAAAAATGCCTTGGACAGCAGAGCAGAACACAGTGAAGGAGGCTTCTGAATCAGGCGCTGTGTGTGTGTGTGTGTGTGTGTGTGTGTGTGTGTGTGTGTGGTACTGGAGACAGATTGGACCTAGTGCCTTAGCAATTAGCAACATCTACAAACCTTTTATCTATATATCTTTATTTTGAGTCAGGGTCTCAGTGCCTCACTAACTGCCCAGGCTATGCTCAAATTTGTAAGTCTTCTACCTCAACCTCCCAGCATGCTGAGATTACAGGCCTGTGCCACCATGCCTGGGAGGTACTTTTAAAAATAATGAATTCACTTAAAGGGCATTTTCTTGTGAAAACAACATTGTTCTTTATCTTTTTTAAATTGGGATGAATATTAAATTAGAACTGGGAGATGGAAAACATGTTTTAAGAGATTAAAAATTAGCTGGTTACCAGTCAGAAAAACCACAGATAGTGGTACTACTCTTGTGGCAAAGGAAACTTTTATGTTTCTCAGAAAACTTGATGAATAAAATAATTGCCATTTAAAAAACTCTGAATACCATTTTCATGTAAAAACAAACAAGTTTCAGAGCCTGGAAAGGAAGTCAGGAAGCTGGTAATAAAGTCTGTGAAGATGAATGGCCGCTTCCCGCTTCCCTCGCGGAGCCAGCACCTCCCGCCCTGCCACGGCAGGGCCCCAGGGCCGGGGTCTGCGCATGCTGAGCCCCAGGCTCCTGGATGACATGAGGCCCCCATCAGTCCTCACCAGCCATCCCCAGCTTAGGGGTGGCTGGAACCGAAGGCAGCCTGTTCCTGCTAGCAACTGCCTCCTACGCTGCCCTGGGACACCTTGACAAAGGACAAGGACACACCGTACCTCTCATTGTCCACAGGATGTAAATAGCTTCCTTCTGAATGATTCCACATCACCGAGCAGCTCCGTGTCCAAGGATGGGCCCTGGCCTTTCCTTCCCGCTCTGTCACGGGCTTCCCACCCATTGCTCACCTGAGCCGGCGCGCAGAGCCTGCTGTGCCTCCTCTGGCCCACTTGCCCAAACCGTGTCCCTGGGACATCAGCTGCCTCCTCGGGTCCCTGGGTGGGCTGTGGGCCCTGCCCTGAGGAAACTACTGGGACTAAGGACCCTCCAGGGTGGAGGGATGTGAGGACAGACATGGCTGTTATGTCTCACAAGAGGAGCAGGTATGTGAGAGTGTGTGTGTGTGTGTGTGTGTTGGGGGCAGATGAGTGTGCCTCGGGCTGAGCTGGGTGACTGGTGAGATTATAAATAGGTCTTGGGTCAGGATTGCCCAAGCCTTGAGTACTGTTTAGGGCAAGCCTTAAACACTGGTTTCGAATCATCAGATAATTTCTTCTCCTTTCTCCAAGGTCAGTGCTGATACAACCATTACATATTGTAGCAGCCTGAAGGCTGTGACATCGGGCTCTGATGGGCAAATATGGTTGGGTTGAATTTCCCAGAACCCACTTCCATGGGGTTAGATTATTGGCTCCTCTGCCATCACTGGGACCCAACCTCATTGTTGCTTTGGAATAGGAGTATGGAGACAGGGGGGGAGCTGGGACCCAGTGTAGATGTGATAATGAAGGATGAAGAATTACAGCAGGGTAGGGAAGTGGGGCAGTGGAGTCCCTGAGATGTAAAGGCTAGATTAGTCCCTGCAAAACCCACTCATTGAGTTCTCGCTAAACTCAGGTTATACAGGCTTTGCCAGGGCAAGGCCCAAGGCCAAGGCCTACCAGAGAAGCCCAAATTGCATCTGTGGCCCATAGCAGGGGAAGCAGAGGCTCTGCAACAGTCACTCTGAGAAGGGAAAGGCTTTCTGGCCTTGTGTTTGGAAGTGACAGAGCTCTGCCATGCAAGGACAGTGACTCCTCTTCTGCAGGGTGGTCCTCATCGTGCTGGGCTCAGAGGGAAAGTGCAGGCAGTTGGCTCTCCTGGGCCAGCCACAGTCCTGGGTCTCCTGCTGATGGTACCCACACAGCCAGGCCTGCCCAACAATTTCCAGTTACACTGGACCCAGAGAGACTTGGAGTGCTTCATTGTTTGTGGTCTAGAATCAAAATGAAACAGTCAAACCACCTTTGATTGGTTTTGTCTATTTAGAAAAATGAAGGCATAAATTTTGGATTGTAGCCTTGACCTCATACAGTAAATACTCATGAAGTGGTATGTGTGTGTGTATGTAAATATACATAGCATAAAATTTCATTTTATCTACCCTTCTGAGTGTACAATCTAGGGGAGGTTTATTTTATTTATTTATTTGGGTGCCAAGGGCCAAACCCAGGGCTTCCAGCTTGCTAGGCAAGCATTCTACCACTGAGCCAAATCCTCAGCCTCCCCAGAGTGTACATTCCTATCTAGAATGGTTTTTGTCATCCCAGACCAAAATTATGTAGATTAAACACTAATGGCCTTGTTCCTGTTCCCAAGCCCCTGATAAAATCCATTCCACTTTCTGTCTCTGAATCTGACTATTCTAGGCCTCTCATATAAATGAGATCATATAATATTTGTCATTTTGTGGATGGAATATTTCTTTTCATCTTGTCTTTTTGAATACTCACTTTGTAGCCCAGGCTGGCCTTAAATTCTCAGCAATCCTTCTACCTCAGCCTCTGCAGAGCTGGGATTACAGGTGTGTGGCACCAGGCGGGGCCATATCTAGTGTATGTCACTAAGTGTAATGTCTTTGCAACTCATCCATGCTATAGTGCATGCTAGAATTTCCTTCCTTTAAACACCTGAACACTGTACAATTGTAGGTTTTGCACATGGATTTGCAGATATTTGGTTTAGTCCCTCCTTTCAGTTGTTTGGGATGTACACGTAGGGGTAGGATGGCTGAATCATGCAGTCTGTGTTTAAACACTGTTTGATTTTTTTAAATTGCATTTATTTATTTTTTTTTATGTATTTCAGACTCCTAATGATCCTATATTTTCATCCTCCCAAGCACTAGGATTGCTCATAGTGATTCTCCTGTTTACAGCCTCCCAAGAGCTGGGATTATAGGTACATGCCACCATGCCCAGTCTCAATTGTGTCTCAGAGTGCCCCTGGGGCAGGGCCAGCATGAAGTGGTGCCAGTGATTGAACCCTAGTCCTTGGGCTTTGCCCAAGCAGGCAATTTAGTCTGCTGAGCTATCTGGCCAGCCCCTCGTTTTTTTTGTTTTTGTTTTTGTTTTTTTTGTTTTTTTTTTTGAGAAAAGTGCTATATTGCTCTCCATAGTGGTCACACCATTTTATATTCTTACCAGCAGTGCATGTGAGCTCTAATTTCTTCACACCCTCGCCAAGCACACTTGGTTATTTGTTTCATAGTAGCTGTCCTAATGGTGTGAGGTATTGTCCCGTAACTGGTTATGATTTTCCTTAACAATTAATGATGCTGAACACTCTTTTTCTTGTGCTTACCAGTCATCTGCACATCCTGTTTGAAGAAAGGTTTATTCAAATCCTGTGATTTTTTTGTTTTTTTTTGCCTACAGACCTTTATTCCAGAGGGGCTCAGTCCTTCTTGGCATCTGCCTTCCTCATGGTGGCCAGCATGTTGCTCAGCTCCTCATGCTTCCTCTTGGCTTGATGTGTGTCCCCACCTTTTTCTTGATAAACTTGAGGGCGCATTTGTCCTTAGAGACCTTGAGCAGCTCCATGGTATGCCGCTCATAGGGGGTGAAGCCACACACCTCCCAGATCATGTCCCACATGAATGTGGTATGTTTGGTGAGGCATCCGCGATGGCGGCTGTGCCTTGGTTTGCTCACATTCTTAGTCACCTTGTGGCCCTTATTGAGGCCCACGGCCATGAGATAGGAGAGGGCCATGGCTACTGTTCTTCGATGGTTGCTGTGGTAGAAGGGCTCTGTGCTCATATTTTTATTTATTTTTTATTTTATTGAAGAACAAATAGCAATGAGACAGTTTCAAATCAAATTAATAGGACAGATTCAACAATTAATGCATTGCATATTGTTTTCGTAGTGGCTTTTTGTTGTACAAGGTGCATGCATACTCTACCTACAAACACTATTAGAGCAGATGCCTCTAATCAATGAATTAAGAGAATGTAGCTGTATACCTCTCTTTTTTTTTTAAAGCTGAATTATAGTACAGTTTCAATAATTTATACTTTTTACATTGTTATCTTCCTAGTGGTTATCCATAGTACAAGAAGCAAACAGGATATCCTGTACAAGCACTATTAGTGTAAATAATAGTTTGCACTATTATTACACTTTCTTCTCATAGAATTACACAAAAGCACTGCATATTTATCCTAACTGTACTGTTTGTACAAACACAGAATGGTTCTTCCTTTGTACCCCCTTTTTTGTTTAGCCCTGTCAGAGATGGGTATTCTATTGTCATTCAATTATTATAGGTGCTTGAATTCAGTGAAAAACTCCAACACATTCCGGCAGTCCACAGTAATAGGGGGTTATCTGAAGAAGTTGTTGACTAGAGCCATTTATAGCTCAGCTTATTATTATGGCCTTATTTTATATACCTCATTTTTATACTTTTCTGCTGGATGGTTAAGACTGAGATAAAGCAAGACCTATATAACAAAAAATGTAGCTTTTGTATCTGATGAGGTCAGTCAAGTCCCCTCGGTTTATCCTATAACCTTGTACCTCACACTGCAGATTGTTTTTCAGTGTCAGCCATGTGGTGAGTCATGGCCATTGCTTGACCAATTACTGTCTGTGAAAGCCTGAGAGAAAGTTTTCTCTCCATGTAACTCTCCTTAGACACAATATGGATCATTGATCACATTCCTCTGTGGCTCCATAATCTCCTTGATCAGAAAATTTGGGGCACAACTGAGTTCCATGATGTTACAGTACAGGTTCTCCTATGTCCTGAGTCTTCACTAACCTTGAAAGGTCAGCCAAAATGTTGACTGACCTTGCAGCCCTTCCATTTCTCCAATTCTTGATCTGCAAACTTAGGTTGTTAACCATTCAGAAGAGAAGCTGATTATTACCCTGTCAAGTATGCAGTTCGGTTTACCCTAACTATCTGACTAAAATCGTTTTAGTTATTGTTGTACCTTTCTATTTGTATTACTTCTTTTGATTCCTTATACTAGGGAGACTATCCAATATTTGCACATGTATGTCTGGTTTATTTCACTTATGAGTATATGTTCAAGTGGCATCCACTTCAATATAAATGCTTCCAGTTTATCATTCTTTATAGCTGAATTGTACAGAAATATAGCTCCATTGTACAGAAATACCACATCTTTTTCAACCATTCCTCATGTGATGGACATCTTGGTTATTTCCAAGATTTTGCTATCACAAATTGTGCTGTTATAAACATTGCTACGTATATATCACTATGATATGATGTTTTCAGTTCCTCCAAGAAAATTCACAATAGCCGACTTGAATGGGATTTCCAGTCCTAGTTTTGTGAGGAGTCTCCACACTGATCTCCACAATAGTGTATATTTTTTTTAATGAGGTGTGGCTTTGTTGTCCAGGAAGTTTGTAAAATTCTAAACTCAAGGCATCTTCCTGCCTCAGCCTTGAGTGATGGGATTATAGACATGCAGACCATGCCTGACTCCTTTCCCCTTTTTTGAGCTCAGCTTGTCTTTGTAGTTGAGGTATAGGAGTTACTTTTATATTCTTGATATTAATATTTTATTAGATATATACTTTATAAATGTTTTTATTGGAGGGACTACATTTTGATAGTGTATTTGACATGCAAATATTTTAATATTTTTTAATGAGGTCTCACTATGTCAGCCATGCTGGCCTTGAATGCACAGTACTGCTTCAGCCTCCCAAGTAGGTAGGATTATAGCTTTATGCCACTATGCCCAGCTTAAAGTTTTGAATTTTGACACAATGAAATCTGTCTGATTTTTTTCTTTGGCTGCCCCTGCTTTTCATGCTGTGTAAGGATTTATTTGGGCCAGGGAGATGGCTCAGTAGAATAAGTGCTTCCCTGGCAAGCACAAGGGCCTGAGTTCAATCCCCAGTTCTGCCAGAAGAAGAAGAAGCAGAAGGAGAAAGAGGAGAGGGAGAGGGCGAGGGAGAGGCAGGAGGAGGAAGAAGAGGAGGAGAAGGAGGAGGAGGAGGAGGAGAAGAATTCAATTTTCATAACACCTTTTTTAAAATTAATGAATTTGGTACAAGGTCTTGCTATGCAGCTTGGACTCATAATGGTCTTCCTGTCTCAGCCTCCCCAGCACTAGGATTCCAGGCATGCACCACCATGCCCAGTTTCCATGGCTAGCTCAGCAAGTGCATTTCCTGGGATCAAACCCAGGTCCTTGAGTTTGCCAGGCAAGCGCTTAGACCACTGCTATCTTCACAACCCTCCCACCACCTTTGGTGAGAAGATTTGTCCTTTCTTCCTTTGGTCTTGGGCTCTTTGCTGATCATTCAATTTTCTTTTACATTGAGAAAAAAAAAAAAGAAAAAAACCTTTAAGAATTAGAATTCTGTGCCACTTCTTAGATCTACATAGTACTTTTCAGTTGGTTTTCAAAAACCTGTTCATCTGCCAGACTTTCTAACTTTTTCTTTCTTTCTTTCTTTCTTTCTTTCTTTCTTTCTTTCTTTCTTTCTTTCTTTCTTTCTTTCTTTCTTTCTTTCTTTCTTTCTTCTTTCTTCCTTTTGAGACAGAGTCTCACTGTGTGGCTCAGGCTGGCCTTGAGCTCACTTCACAGCCCAGGCTGGTCTTGAACTTGCAGTGATCCTCCTGCCTCAACACATTGCTGAGATGAGGGGTCCTGCAGAAGTGGAGGGCAGCAGGCCTGCCTCCCATAGTGGTGGAGCTAGTTCTCGTGCTGGAGTAAGTTAGCATTTTTCTTGTTTCCATTAATTAAGCTTGCGGGTACATTTTAGATATACATCATGATCATATTCATCACAGGAAATTTGTGCCTCTACGTGATATACCTTGGTTCTTCTGGTCCCACCCCCCCTTAGTCCCTCTTCCTCTCCTGATCTGCAAAGGCTTTGTGTCCATTTTCCCTTCTTTTCTCATCATTTTGTCCCCCTCCCCCTGCCCAGCTCCCCTTCCCACCTGAGCAACTGCTTCCTGTTTTATAATGTTTATCAAACATTCTGGTTCTTATTCACACTTTTGCTTTCTCACATCAGAGAAACTGCAGTATTTATACATGTCTGATTTATTTCACTAAAGAGAATGGCCTCAGTGGATCCATTTAGCTGGAAATGTCTCAACCTTATCCTTCTTTCAGCAAAGCAGTAAGGAGTGCTACTTTTATTCATCCCCTCTCTCCATCTCTTCAACCTCTTCCCTTTTGAAAAAAAAAAAAATCTGTCTCAGATTGTCTTCTGTTTTGCTCTTTATTTATACTTTAAAAGTTTTTTTTTTTTTTTTTTTTTTTTACTTGTACAGAGTCTCACTATGCAGTTCAGACTTGTAGTGATCTTCCTATTTTCAGTCTCCCCAGCATTGGTTCTATGGGTGTGCACCATCATGCCCAGTCTCAATGTACCCAGGGTCAGGGCTGGCATGGCATTTGGTGCTGGGGATAGAACCCCGGTTCCTGAGTTCATCTAAGCAGGCGCCTAGCCCCTGAGCTGTCACACCCACCCTTTTATTTATACTTTGGATCTCTCATTTAGGTTGCCCACAGTTGGCTCTAACTTGCAGTCCTCCTGCCTTGGCTTCCCAGAGTGCTGGGGTTGCAGGTGAGCTCCACCATGTGAAGCTTGGGCTTCTTTTTGTACAGTTATCCAGCCTCAAGCCTTTTGTTATACTAGAAAGCAGACTTGCACAGATGGTTTGAAGAAATCCAGAACCTCCAGATGTTCTTACTCTGAGTTTTCCTCCTGGGGAGCATATTAGTCTAGCCTAATGAAATGGTAGGACACCAGGACACACAAGTAAGTGTTAGTTACCCGCCACTATGAACTCATTTACAGTGTTCTTTCCCAGCTGACAGGAAGGGCACCTTAACTTTTAACTTCTCTTTCCTTTTCCAAGATAGAGTCTTGCAGTGCTCCCAGGCTGCCATCAAGAGCTATGCACTTGTGTGTTTCTCCCACCTCAGTACCCCCCAGAGGTCACCAAGGGCTGGGGAGAAGTAAACAGATGTGTGGTGGCAGGGGTCACACCCACATCCCAAGGAGCGCAGCTCTGGGGCGGCACCACCCCAGAGAGGGGAGGCTTAAACACCTGGGGGGACCCAGAGTGAGGCCGAGGGCCTGCCAAGGAAGGAGGACATGCTGCAGATAAACCCTGTCTGCTGCCAGCTGCTTCTGGAGAGGCCCTGGAAGTGAGCATGAATACCTGGGGACCCAGACCCTCAAGGTTTGTCTTTAAGCTCCCAGAAGCAGTGCATGCTGCTCCTGGCCTGGCAGCACTGCTTGTCTAGTGTCTGTTAGTCTTATAGGGAACCAAGCAGACGCCCCTAGCTAGAGAAGCCTCTCTCCTGAACATGCACACAGACTCTCTCTCTGACAGAGAGATTATATATATTATATATATATAATCTAGTACAGAGACTATAGGGTCTCACTACATAGATCAGACTCATAGTGATTCTCCTGTTTTTAGCCTCCCAAGTGGTAGGATTACAGGTGCGTGCCAACACACCAGTTTAAATTGTCCCTAGTCCCTGCATTTGCCTAAGTAGGCATTTTAGTCCGCTGAGCTATCTGGATGGCCACTTCTCTCTTTTGATTTGTCCCAATTCCATAATATTCTAGTTTGGGTTGATTGCATAAATACCCTCTTATGAACACAGGATGTTTAATAATTCCATTTGTGCCGGGGAGATGGCTCAGTAGAATAAGCGCCTGTCTGGCAAGTACAATGGCCTGAGTTTAATCCCCAGTTCCACAAAAAAGAAAAAAAATCCATTTGTGCATTTGAAGGATTAGTGCTATACTTATTTATTTATTTGTATTTAGCACAGGGTCTCACTACACTGGTTGGACTCGTAGTGATTTTCCTATTTTCAGCCTCCCAAGAGCTGGGATTACAGGCGCGCGCCACTGTGCCCAGTCTCAATCGCTGTCTCAGCACATGGGCCGGCACGGCAGGCTGGGGCTCGAGCTGTGGTCCCTGTGCCTGCCTAAGCAGGTGCTTTAATGAAGGAAATTAAAAAATTCCTAAATGATTTTTTTAAACTATAAGCCCAGTTTGTAGTGATAATTGTCACTATTATATAGGAATTTTTTTCTTTTAAGTTTGGTTTGGTTGTCTCCAAAGCTCCTTTCATTCACAGAGGGAATGATGCACCTGTACCACATTCTCTTTTGTATTCCACATATATGTTTATGAGACTTAATCATTGCTGTATATCAGTCCCATCAAAAGTGCTGCTCAACCCACTCAAGGTGGCCCAGACCTACAATCCTGGCTACTTGCGAGGCTGAGGCAGCCTCATGTCATTATGGGAAGTTGCGATTTCCACTTTCCATTGTCTTTCATTCAGTGCCTACTTTTCTTTTTTTTTCATTTTACATTGTCTAATGCTTCAAGAACTCAAATCTTAGGAGATGAAGAGATAGCTCAGCGCTCTAAGCACCTGCCTGTCCCCAGTACCACATGCTGTGCTGGCCCTGGAACCCAGGTACTCAGAGCCGGCCACTGAAACTAGGTGTGGTGGCACACGCTTGTAAACCCAGCACCTGGTAAACTGAGACAGGAGGATTACCATGAGTGTGAACTGTGTAGCAAGACCCTTACCAAATAAATAAATAGTTAAAAAAGGCTTGGCCAGATAGCTCAGCGCATTAAAGCACCTGCTTAGGCAGAGCGCAGTGGCTGGGGTTGGATCCCAGGTGTACCGTGCCAGCCCCGCCTCTGGGACATGTTCAGAGGGTGATTGAGACTGGGCATGGTGGCACAGGCCCGTAATCCCAGGACTTGGGAGGCTGAACACAGAAGAATCACTATGAGTCCGATCTCCATAGTGAGACCCAGTAGACCCTGTACTAAATACATTTAAAAATAAAATTGAAAAGAACTCATATTTTAGAGGTCAGATGTGGTGGTGCAAACCTGTAATTCCAGCACTTGGGAGGCTGAGGCAGGAGGATCACCGAGAGTTCAAGGCCAATCTGGAAGACTGAGGCAAGGCTCAACTACACAGCAAGACCCTGTCTTTAAACAAACAAAAAAAGAACTCCAGTCTTTTGAGTAGCTTCTCCCACCTTCAGGCAGACTGTGTGGGTCTCTTCTTAACAAGATGCTTAAAATATGCAAGTGTTTAAAAAGTTTTTGCTGGTACACATTTGAAGCACGTGACAATTCTACTTCCAGTGGGGAGTTTGTGCAGGGATGCGTGTTCTTGTCCTCTTCCCCTCCTACCCGTCCTGTTCCAACTCTTGGTCCCTTACCCTTCCTCTTTGAAAGATTTCCCTATCTGCCTCTGTCTGTCTTTTATTTTTCTGTTTGTATATATACTAAATATATTTCATGTGAGAGAAGCCATGTGATATTCAAATCTGTGTGTCTGATTTATTTCACTTAAGATTATGTCTTCAGCGCATACATTTACCTAGAGATACCTCAAGTTTCTTGGCTATCTCAAAGTTGCTCGTGTACATTTTCTTTATTTACATCTTAAGGATCATCTTCCCTACTTGAAATCACTACTCTTATTTGAGGGAATCTCCAACTAAAAGAATCCAATAGCTAATAAGGTTTGGCTTGGGTTTTTGAGACAAGGCTCCATACATAGTTCAAGCTGGCCTGTGACCTCACTATGTAGCTCACGCTGGCCTCAAACCTGTGATGATCCTCCTGCCTCAGCCTCCCCAGTGCTGAGTGCTAGGATTACACCAGTGTACCACTACACCCAGCTGTGGTTTTGGCCATGATAGAGTGAGATAGAAGAGAAATCACCTTTAACCTTGAAAATGATTTTTCTCAAAATAGATTTTCTTTTGATAAGCTTAGTAAATGGGAAAAGAAAGATACCATACCCATGGATTGGAAAACTCAAATGGTTAAAACATGTCAGTTCTCCCCAAAGGAAGCTAGAAATCCAATACTATCTGAATCATAATCCCAGTTCTCTTTTTTTGGCAGAACTGGGAATTGAACTCAGGCACTTGCGCTTGCCAGAGAAGCTCTTATTTCACTGAGCCATCTCCCTGGCCCTTAATTTAAGGTTGATTCTCTTTTTTTCCTCCAGCAGTTCTTTATTTTATTTATATAAATGTTGCTGGGGATAAAAATAGCCACAAAAGGAGAAATTATAAATTGGGCTTCTTTATAATTAAATATTTCTAGAGAGCAAAAACATCATTAAGACTGATAAGAATCTGAGGGGGATAAATCTATTGTTTAAAAAAATGGGGTGAAAACCTAAACAGATACTTCACAAAAAAGGAGCAGAGTGGGCAGCAAGCCTAGGAGAAAGCCGCTAACCGCGTGCGCCATCCGGGAGCATCATTGAGAACCACAGTGAAACGCGGAGCATCCCGGAGAGCTGCGGGATTAAACAGATGGACACATCAGCGTTGGCGAGGCCCGAGCACCGGGGACTCGCTCACTGCCTGTGGAAAGGTGAAGGAACAGTGCAAACACTTTGGAAAGATTTTTGACAACATAAACACTAAGCATACACCTAGCTTTCCATTTGTAGTTTTCGCTCCTAAAAGAAATAAAAACCCAGGTTCACAGAAAGGCGTGTGCAAGAATGTAAGTAGCGAGTTTCATTCAGAACATCTCAGGCCGGAAACAATGGGCATTGGTGGGACAGTGGCAAGTGAAGCGTGGGGTATTCGCCCAAAGAGTGAACCATGGGTACATTTAGCAACAACTGAGGGGTTGGAAAGGGTGCTGCAGAGAGAGAGAGAGAGAGACAGACAGACAGACAGACAGACAGACAGACAGGCAGGCAGGCAGGCAGACAGAGAAAACATGCTGAGCAAAAGCAGCCAGGCACAAGCGTACCTACTGAGTGACCCCAATAATATAAAGTCTAAAAGTGAAAATAGAGCTGGTCAAATAGTTCCGTGGATTAAAGTGCCTGCAAGTAGGTACAGGGGCTGGGGGTTCAATCCCCGGGCCTGCTGTGCCGGCCCTGTCCCCCAGGGCGACCTGAGACAGCAATTGAGACTGGGCGTGGTAGCACTCGCCTGTTATCCCAGCTGTTGGGAGGCTGAAAACAGGTGGATTAGTACGTGTCCAGTCTAGTAGTGAGAGCCTGTAGAGCCTTCCCTAAAATAAATAATAAAGTGAAAAAAAGAGGCGGAGGCCGATACCCTCACAGGCTTCCTTTTGGGCTATGGAGGACGGACCAGAGGGCCATGTGGACGTTCTGGAGTTTGGGTTCCACAGGCAGTGTGGGTTGCTCATACCCAGCCATCTGTCAAGCTATACTGAGCTTGATATGATATATTTTAGTGTCTATAGCTTCTTAACTAAAAAAAAAAGAAAGCTGCCTGGCCGGTGAGATAGCTCGGTGGTCTAAGGCACCCCGCAGGGACCACGGTTTGATCCCTGGAACAACACGCCTCACCAGCCCTGCTCCCCAGGCAGGCTGAACTGGCCACGAGAAGCAAAACAAAACAAAAAAGCCCTGCAAAAAGTGGAGTGAAGGGATTAGGAAGATGTAGAGATGGAACAAGAATAAGATATTGACAATTAAAATTGTGTGATAAGTACAGGAGGGCTTTATGCTATTTTATTTACTTCGCATATATTGAATTTTCAATAAATGATTTTAAAAGCATGCACAATATTTTAAAAATTGAATGGATTATAAATAGATGTAACTGTTGTTCTTTTCCTGAGCAAAATTTAGCTGTCCACTTAGGAAGCAGTTCACAGTATTTAAGATCAGCTTCAGTGCCCTTTATTAACCATGTGACTTTGAGATAATTCTGTGACTTCTCCCCAACTCAGTCTCGCATAGGGCTTTGCAGGGATATATAGCATTTAAAGGATTCCACTACACAGATGGGACTCATAGTGATCCTCCTGTTTTCTGCCTCCCAAGTGCTGGAATTACAGGCATGTGCAACCATGCACAGTCTAATCTCCATCCCAATACACCCAGGGGTCGCGGCTGGCACAGCAGGCCAGTAATTGAATCCTGGTCCCTGCATCTGCCTGAGCAGGCACTTTAATCTGCTGAGCTATCTGGCCAGCCCCGCAAGGTTTAAATGAGATGAAATACCATTAAAGTGTTTTCTAAACTCTGTTATAAATTTTCATTTATCATTAGTTGAAGGAAAGGGTGGCAGAGCCCAACTGTAAAAAATACATTTTAAACATCTTACATAAACACTTATCAGTTATACATATAATGGGGTTCATGTGATATTTTCGTGCATGCGTACAGTGTGTGCTGACAAAACCCAGCCAGCGCCCTCCCTTCCCCAGCCAATGCACACGTCCTTCCCAACCTCTGTTAACTCTTGTTCCACTTTCAGGTTGGGGTCCTTCAACTCCCACACATGAAGGACAACACGCAGGGAACATGTTTCTCTGTCTGGGTTCTTTCACTTGACATACTGTCTCGCAGTTCTATCTGTTTTGCTGGAAAGGGCAGGACTTTGTTCCTGCTTCCACCTGCATGACAGGCCCCTGGTAACCGTAGCACATTTCCTTTATTCATTCCTTGCTCTACGGGCGCCGAGGCAGGGTCCCTGGCTGAGCTATGGTGCAAAAGCTCGCAACAGACATGCGCAACGGACTTCACTTCTGCTGGGTACATACACGGAAGGAGGTCGGTAGCTGATCATAGATAAAGGAAGTTTGGGCATTGTGAGCAACCTCCACACTGTGCTTCGCAGTAGCTGTACCAACTCAAAAGTCCACCAACAATGAATAAGAGTTCCTTTTCTTCCATATTCACGCTAGCATTTTTTTTTTTTTCTTGAAGATAATATCTATTTTAGCCTGGGTGAGATGGTATCTTGTTGCGGTTTTCCTTTGTGTTTTGCTGATGATACTGAGTAATTTTCCATATATTTGTTGGGTTCTTATATTTCTTCTTTTGAGAAATATCTGTTCAGGTCATTTGTCCATTTTAAAATTGGGTTATGTGGAGCTCTTTGTCACATTTTTAAAGTTTCTTATATATTCCGGATATTAACCCTATCAGATGTAGAGTTGGTGTTTATTTTCTCTGGTCCTGTAGCTTATCTCTGTAGTCTGGCAATTATTTCCTTTGCTGTGTGGGAGCTTTTTAGTTTGCTGTAATCCCATTTGCTAGTTATTTTCTTATATTTCCTGTGTATTTGAGGTCATACCCAGAAAACTGTTGCCTATACCAAAGTCTTAAGTATTTCCCTTATATTTTCTTCTAGTAGTTTCTAGAGTTTCAAGTCTTACATGTAAGTTTTTGATTCATTTTTATACAGATGAGAGAGGAGTCCAGTTTAAGTCGTCAACTTGTGGATATGCAGTTTTTCAGCTGCATGTATTGAAGGAGCTGTCCATTTTCCAACAGCTGTTACTGTTGCCTTTGCTATCAATCAGCTACAGATGGATGGGTGAATTTCTAGGGACTCGGGGCCTGGGAGATGGCTCAGTGGAATAAGCACTTCCCTGGCAAGCACAAGTGCCTGAGTTCAATCCCCGCTTCCCTCAAAAATAAAAAAAGAATTTCTTGGATCTCTAACCCATTCCACTGGTCTATGTATCTGTTTTCACAGCAATACCATGCAGTTTTAATTACTGTGACTTTATAGTGTGTTTTGACCCCAGGAATTGTCATATTTCCCATTTTGTGTCTATGGATTCCTGGGAACTTATTCCAGGACCTTCACACTGAACTATATTCCCAGCCTTTCAAAAATTTAAAATTCTGAGACAGGTTCTCATTAAGTTGTCCAGGCTAAACCTGAACTTGGAATCTTTTTGGCTCAGCCTCCCACAGTACACTACAATGCCTAGCTGTTGCTCTTTTCTTTTCGCTTAAAATTGATTTGGCTATTTGAGGTCTTTTGTGCTTCCATGTAAATTTTAGGGTTGTTTTCCCTAGTTCTGTGAGGAATGTTATTAGTTTATTTATTTATTTATATTTAACAGAACTGGGAATTGAACTCAGGCCCTTGTGCTTACCAGGGAAGCGCTTATTCCACTGAGCCGTCTCCCCGGCCCCTAGTATTTTTATTGACTAGTCATATTGTTTGGGGTAGTGTGGACACTTTAACAATGCTATTCCAATCCATGAACATGGAAGGTCTTTTCCTTTTTCTCATGTATGTCTTCAAGTAGTTATTTTCAGCATTTTCTAATTTTTGCAGAAGTATTTTATTTATTATTTTTTTGTACAGGGTCTCACTAAGCAGTTCGGGCTCATAGTGATCCTCCTATTTTCAGCCTCCCCAGTGCTAGGATTACAGGCATGCACCACATCTGGACTCTGTTGCCAGCTCAGCACACGCTGGGGGATAGGGCTTGAGTGGCAGGTGATACTGGGGATAGAACCCCAGCCCCTGCACTTGCCTAAGTAGATGCTTACTCCTCTGAACCATCTTGCCAGCTCTCTGCAGAGGTATTGTAAGTCCTTTGTTAATGTATTCCATTTATTTGCTTATTTGTAGTTACATATGGCATTGTTTTCCTGGACTTTTCTTAGCGAATTTATTATTGCATATAAAAAACTACTGGTTTTCATGTTTTTATTGCTACTGTACTGATTTCATTTAGCAGCTCTAATAGCCTTTTGGTGTAGTTGTTAAGTTTTTCTATAGATGGAATAATGTCAACAGCAAAACAGTGGTAAATAGCCTTTCTTCCTCCTAGTTGTACATCCTTTATTTCTTTCCCTTCCTTAATCATTCTGGGGAGAATTTCTAGTACATACTGAATAAGAATGGTGAGAGTGCATGCTGTCTTGAACCTAGTCTTAAGAGAAAATACATTTAGTTTCCCCCATTCAATCTGATGTTGACTGAGGGCTTGTCTCGTGTAAATTTTACCATGTCAAAGTGTACTCCTTCTGTGCCTAATTTTTTTAGGGATTTTAATCAAGAGAGGATGTTGAGTTTTATCAAATACTTATTCTGTATTAATTGAGATGATACCATGATTTTTCATCCTTTTTTTCCTGCTGATGTGGTATATTACATTTATTTATTTGTCTGTGTTGAACCATCCTTGTCACCCTGGGAGGAAACAAACTTGATCATTGTATGATCCTTTAGATGTGTTGGTGAATTCAATTTGCTAGAGATGTTGACATCAAGGGTATCATCTATGGTTTTCTTTTTTTTTTCCCTCTCTCATTCCTCTCTGACCCCTTTCTCCATCTCATTCTCCTGGCTTCCTTTCATTCCTCCTTGCTTCCCATCTCTGTGTCCTTGTCTGGCTCTGGCAATCATGTCATGGTGGCCTCAGAGAACGAGGCTGGAGGGGCTCCTGCCTTTCGGTCCTGTGGAATGCTGTGAGCAGAACCAGCATTAGCTGTTCTTCTTTTTTTGCAATACCAGGGATTGAACTCAGGACCCTGCGCTTATTCTGCTGAGCTTTGTCCCCAGGCCCACATTAGCTCTTCTTCAGAAGTGTGGCCAAATTCAACAGAGAAGCTGTGCAGTTGTAGCTTTTTCTTTAACAGGAGACTTTTTTTTTTTTTTTTTTTTGTCTTTTTGAGACAGGGTCTCACTGTGCAGTTCAGGCTGGCCTTAAGCTCACTTTGTAGCTCAGGCTGGTCTCGAACTCACAACAATCCTCCTGCCTCAGCCTCCCTAGTGCTGGGATTACAGGCATGCACCACCACGCCCGGCTTAACAGGAGACTTTATATTCTGATTCAGTTTCATTACTTGTTATTGGTCTATTCAGGTTTTTCAAAATGTCTTTCTGATTCATTTTTGACAGGTCATAAGAACCCAGAAATATCTCCATTTCTTTTAGGTTTTCCAAGTTGTTAGCAAGGCTTTTCATCACAATGAATCCACAATAATCCTTTGTATTTCTGTGGTGGTGTTTTAATGTTTCTATCTTTGTCACCTCTAGTTTTATTTGCTTTCTCTCTCTGTTTTGTCTCTTTGTGTCTCTGTTTCTGCCTGCCTGCCTCTTTCTCCCTCCTCCCTTCTGGTTAGTCTAGCAAAAGGTTTATCAACTATCTCTTTGACAAGCCTGCTTTCCTATTCCTAACATAAAACACATAAAAGAATAACACCGGCAATCCTGAAATTTCTTCTTGTTTGTTAGAATTTATTTGATGTGAATTTATTTGCTTTTTTCTTTGGAGAGCACCTGTCTCTGCGTTGTTTTGATCCAGCTAATATTTAAGTTGGCTCCATATCCCGACTTCAAAATAGTTAGTTGTAGGGAAAGAGGGCTAAATTTTTATACTTAAAAATAGCTGAGAAAAATTTCTCAGCTAATAAAAAACACCAAATATATAACCGTATTCAGTTTCAGGCCTGGATTCTGCTTCTGATGTCTGCAGTCTTTTGTTTATTTTTTGTGGTGATGGGGATTGAACCCTGGACCTTAGGTCACGCTAGGCAAATGGTCTACTAGGGAGCTCGGCCACAGCCTGGGGTTTCTTGCATAAGCAACTTTCGCCTTGATGTTTTTTCAACGTCGAAGGCCAACCCCTTCTTTCTGGCTAGGACTCTTGGCTTCCTCCCTTCAGGGAGTTTGTGTGGAGCTGCCTCCCTGTGTCAGCCTGCTCAGGCCTAGCACATGTGCACTCCTGCAAGGGCGCCTACATTCCCAGGGTGGGGCAGTCTCTTTGCACAGTGAATTCCTGGGGACACCTCCGAAAGGGTGCTGGAGGAGGCCCTGCCACATGCCATGACCCCTTGGGCTGCGTAGGCTCTGCCTTACAGCCACAATTTCTGGTGTCATGTTCCTTCAGAAGACCAACATGGAATTTGCTGGAAGAAGCTAGCTTGGAGGATCATTTTTGGCCGCAGGCTTTCCAGATCCCTTCCCAGCCGCTGGCTTTCCTAAGCATATCTGGCCTCAGAAGAGCAGCACCGGTCGCATCTGCTGGGGCCAAAGCCCCGGGCCATGCCTGGCCACGCCGATTGATTCCCACGCTGCGCCTCAGGCAGGAGGTCTGCCTATTTCTGCCACCCCTCCCAGATGTCCCTCCTCCAGGCGGGCTTCCCACGCTGGCTTGCCCTCTTCCAACGGAAGCTTCCGTTACCTTTGTTTTCCTTCCTCATCTTTGTGCCCCCTCTGCTTTCTATGTTTATATTTTTCCCCTCTGCTTTTAAAAATATAAGCATTCTAAACTCCCTTAGGGACGAGCAGGGGCCTCAAGTGTGCACGTAGTCTGCGGTTCTTGAGGCACTCCAGAGGCTCCCCAACGTCCCCCACGCTTCTCCCCAATACATCCCCTCCACGTCCTCCCTCATGTCCCCTACACATCTCCCCTAAGTCCCCACTCTCCCCCGTGCCCCCCGTCTTGCCCGGGTCTCCCTCGCGTCTTCGTCACCTTCCCCCACTTCCTGCTGCATGTCCACACCCCTCCCCGACATCCCGCCCCATCCCCC